>UCOM01000215.1:0-106275 GCA_900474385.1 Ormyrus pomaceus
AACTACAACACTTGGCAACGTTGCATCAGCTGTAAGGCAGTCAGTCCTTTTCACAGCCATGTTCGCCGATGACCAGTGTTAGGTTAGATTCGATAGCAAGCAGTTTTCTCTACTCACAGACGTACAGTGTTGTCAGATCTTTGACTTCAACTACGTTAGTCAAAGGCGAGTACACTTATACTTTACTTTGACTAGCTAGGTAACTAGAGAACTCCCTTAAGCCAACATAAGGCTTTTTTAATTTTTATTTTTAAAATGAAACAGATAATATTAAACGGCAAAAAGCAATACTGTTTGGGAGAAGATGATTAAATTAGCGGTGAAGGTAAACTCGGGAGATTATAAGCTCCATCTAGTAGTAGTAGTAGTTTTGTGCCCTCTTATGCTCTAAAACTGACTAGTTTGCTTGCGGGTTCGCGTACGCCGCCTAGCGATCGAACGCGATACCGAGTTTCCTCGAGCGGTGGGCGGAGGCCGGTCTGAGCGCGAGCTCTGGGAGTGAAATTTGAATTGGTGACCATATATTTCCTAAATATTTTCTTCATATTACGCAAAATTTTATACATTTCAGTAGTATCACAGAAATCATATCAGTAATATATTTGTCCGATATAGTAGTTGCTGCTGAAAATTTATTGGAATATTTATGCAATGTTTCAGAAATGTATCTAAATTTCATATCTAACAATGCGATACAATTTAATTTGACTCCTTGACTTTCCACTTGTTAATCGAGTGAATTTCAGGTATTTACTATTGTCCAATAAGAGTAAATTAAACAACTATTTAGTTCATTTAATTCTACTAATTGAGGGGAAATTCTTGGAAGCTATTAAACTATACAATGTTAAGTGCTCTACTGCAGTAACGTTCATTTAAGCAGAGTTTACATTAAGAAAAATTTTTTAAAATCTTTCTAAAATAATACAAGGTTATGGCGCTACTTTACAGGGCGATTTTCAAAAAATCAATCATGTTGACACTGCACTCTGCCTTAGCACTTTGACGTTTTCAGTATAAAGCAAAACCATTATAAAAGACTCTCGCAGCACCGTTAATTGGCCATCTTTCGACTCTTCCACAGCAACAGGTGTGTTATGACGCAGCAAAGGGAAAGAACCTTTGTGATAGGGTATAGCTGCCGCTCAAATCGATAGCCGAAAGCCAGAGAAACCGAGACAAATGGGGGAAGGGAGGCAGAGATACACCGCGGCAGCCGAAAGCTACCGACCGAATTTATAGCAGATGCTAAAATCTTTAATTGAGTTTAGTGTTACGGACACTCCATTCAGTTGGCAGAAGGAAATAACTTGCCGCTGTGTAACTTGCCGAATAGTTGAACAATATTTGGGGGATGCGAGTTTTGAAGTTAGTTTGCGCATTAATGAAACATAGTTTATGATTTAGACGCTTCCTGAGAATGTCAGATTAGATGAGGTTGCTTGAATTTTAAATAGCCGAGCATGTTCTTATTGTTACGCAACTTGCAGCATTCGAGATCAAATGAATCTTGGAATGGCCGAATGGGTTTGCGCCAATAGTACAAAGTTTAAACAATCTTACTAACGAAAGCCGCAAGAAATTCATTACCGAAGGCAGTTCTGTTAACAAACGCAATGAATGGAAGACTTACGGAAATTGCTCGAAACCGTTTATTTGAAAATAAAATGAAGCTTATAATTAAAAGAGTCGGACAAAGATGAAAACTTGTTGATTTATATCTATTTTAGAATAATAAAGATTCTACTACGTAATTAGACGAAACAACGTCAATTCATCGATCACGAAGATTAATCGAAAAAATTTGGCTCCCCGTTTTCAGAACAGAATCTTGCCCTTGCCGGGATCGGTTTATTCCGCTGTAATAACTATAGCAGTTTGCGGCGCCTAGCCATCGCGCGCTTGGCAATTACAGTGATTACAAGCAGCGCCGAAAAACGAGACTCGCGCGACGTGCTCTCTCACATACACGCGCCGCGGCCGCAATTATTCGGCCGGCCGATCGACCGCTTCTTTGCCGCATAAATCAGAAGCCGCCAAATTAAGGCCGGTTAATTAAATTAAAATGCCTGCGACGAAGAGCGGATATCTTTTGCGCCGTGCACCGCGTCGTTTTTATTTTCTAAATCCAATTTTTGCCGCACGAACGAGAGCGCGGAAAAAGTTTTTAAGCAAATAACCCTGCTCTCATCTCGACATATATTTAAACAAAATTGTCGTTTTAAGAAAAGATAAGAGAGCCGCAACTAGAAACTTTAATCGTTCGTCACGAAAATGGCCTGTAAATTGTAAGCAGCCAAGATAACAAATAAGCAAAAGCATTTTAACAAGCGCAAAGTTTCTCAATCCTCCGCTCCGTTTATAAAAAAGAAACAAGAGCGCTCGTTAAGAGTCGAATGAATTTTTAAGAAGCCGCAATTAACGCTAAAAAAATCGCGTCGCCAAATATAAAAAGAGAAGCTGGATCTTCGGATTCGACGGCTTCATACGCGTCGGTACGGTGACGGGTGGAAAAAAAAAAAAGAATTCTCGTCCGCCAAATCCTGTTTGCTCTCCGGGCGACGTAATCGAGGTTTAGAAAGCGAAATGAGTTGCTTACGCGTGCCTGCGTGCGTGCGAAATCTCGACCTCGGCCAGCGCCTCTAAATCGAGTTTGTAAATCAAAAAGAAAAAAAAAAAAAAATAGTCCTGCATTTCACTTAGTTCTTTTCTCTCCAAATGAAGAGATGAGTATAAGTGTCTCGAGTTTCGAGCGCCGAGCGCACAGCGTTGAGTGCTCGTTGGTAAAACTTTTTAATTAACCGCTTAATTAGATAGTTTATTGGCTTTGGGAATGCAAATCGTCGGATTCAAAAAGTTTTTTTTGTTTCAATTTTTGATTATCGTTGGGAAATTTGAGTATTGCGTGGGAAAATATTCAGAAATGCAATATTTATTTGTAATTGCTTATAACAATTTATACTAAATGATGCTTTGTTTAATGGAAACATTCGTTCAAACCAAAAAGAGTTCACATTCTGTAAGCAAGTAGAGCATGTCAGGTTTGGTAAGACTGGCCCGTATATTTTCTGTTTGTCTAATTAGGTACCGTGTTTTCAACGCGATAACCCTTTACATATCTCAAAACGAATATGTATAAACCCACTTAAGAAAATTTGTTACAATGTTAAACAGTTTTTATTTGTATTGTAACATCGAAAATATTGAAATTTTGTCACTTTTTCACCATTAATTTATGATTAATAAATTATTTTTGGCCTCAGTATTAGGAAGTAAAGCCTTGTCATCAAGTATGTACGCTGTTTATCTTAATAAGGAACTAGATTTATGTCTTAAGAAACAAATGTAAACGGGGTGCGTTGTATTGAAGTTTCCAAAGAACTACGAGCAAACGAAAATAGCTCCCATTTTTCACGGGAAATAAATAGATCTTGCATTACGATAATGTACGTGCACATGCACTGACTTCGGAGGTGGCCCCAGCCAAGTAATAAGTAATACTGTCAGGGTATCATCTTTATTCGGCCAACTTGAACTCATACTTTACTTTTTCTTCCCGAATAAGAATACTTTTAAGAACTGCATTTTTAGATCGCAGAAAATAATAAGGGTATAAAACATTGTTGGCAAATTCGTTCTTCTTTTTCTCATACCTCGGGATTATTTTGCATAAATTTATCTTGAGATCTTGTATTTCTACTTCCATAATTCTCAATTCGGAATTGAAATATATTATTGAACGCCCTTATTTGGAAGCAAAAATTTC
Source organism: Ormyrus pomaceus (assembly GCA_900474385.1). NCBI lineage: Eukaryota > Metazoa > Arthropoda > Insecta > Hymenoptera > Ormyridae > Ormyrus > Ormyrus pomaceus. The sequence goes on from UCOM01000215.1 coordinate 3,767, forward strand.
CTTTAACGTTCAAACTTGAACAAAATCTGTAATCTTAAAATTCGTAGGAAGTGAATTTGCAAAGGTGACTGAATTTCATACATCTTATATTATTTGATTTAAATAAATTTTTGTCCCGCATAAAGATAAAAAGTTTAATATCAAATTTTTGTAAAAATGAATATACATGGTAGACACTTATATTAACAGCTTTTTAAGCTTCCTTTGAGAATATAATACTCTCAAGAAAACTTCAGTAACGGTTATTACAGTTAATTAAACCATAATTATTTTGCATTGACTTTGATATTTATTTCTTTTAAAACCAATAGTAAACACCGAACCACCGCTAAATCGACCTTAAGCATATACATCTTTTGAAATCGAACTCTCCTCTCCTCGAGTTAACCCTCAACCGGCCCGCAAAACGTGCAGCTAAGAGAATTCGTACTCCCGGGTCATGCGCCTTCGCATCAAAAGTGTCGGTCGTCTCGCGGCTGGTCGTCAGCGATCCCCCGAAAAGCGAACCGCAAGGAAAGAGAGCGAGAGCGGCGTAAGGCGGACGCGCGCCGCGCCGGCAAAAGAGAGCCGGGCAACTCTAACCGCGGCGCGCCGAGTGAGAGAGAGCCAGTCTGGCCGCGCGCGCCTCCACGACCACTGACTGCCGGCAGCGTCTTTTACCGTGGTGCGCTGCTGCTGCCGCTGCCGCTGCTCATTTCGGGGCTACTACCCCTTTCTGACGGAGCCGGGGAGAGCTGCTGTTTGGATTTTGGATAAGGTCAGTGGGCTTTTCTTTGGATTGTGGGTTATTGAAATAATAAGTTGAGGAAATAATAAGTAGAAAGGACGAATTGCTCATTTTGTTTGCGGCGATGATGATGGTTTTGTTAAATTTTGAGACGCTTGAGGAACTGGGTTAGCTTAAGAATAAGTGACCGGTTTTAGTCGGTTATTAATATTATCTTTAAAAAAAACGAGTAGCATATTAAAAGAATTAAATTTATTACAAAAGTTATAATCTCCCTTAGACATAATTATGTGAGATTATAAGAGAATAACATTGTTCTCCGTTGGAACTACCTTATCTCGCAAAAGTTATATCCCATTAAGTCCCATACGGTTATGCAGTCAATAAATAACAGTTATTTTTGAAAACTTAAACAATTAAAATTATACTGAATTATATTCAATCAGAAATAAATAAGCTATATTTTTAGTAATAACAAAGACAAAATATAATTTTTTTTTAATTATTTTAATTCTTTTAAATGTACAAATCTGAACAATTGAAATTCTTGTTTTATAATCTCTTCTTAATCAAAGTGACTCTTAATTGATTCACTCCTTAAATGATCGATGGACAAAAGTGTTTTATGTTGAATATTTGAATTTTATTCCTTTATTCAATGAAAGGCGCAAAGAGGGCTGTCAAAGTTTACGTGCTTACATGAATACTGAATCTATATATAAATTTCAGTAAATAGATATAGACCCGGTCCAGTGGGACATCTTTTATGTATAAATAGACCTGTATTATTTCAAACGTTAGATGTCCTGAACCTCCTATTGTTTTCTGTACACGTGAATAATTCAATTACCCGCACTATTCAGTAATAAAGTAATTTATATACTTTCCGATTTTTGATATTGACGAAACTTGGAAAAATTGTAAGAAAGTCGATAGAAGAAGTAATTAATCGCCAATCGTTCCTAAATTAATACTTCATTTGCTAAATGGCAAAACTTCTAGGAGTAACCTATTAAGTAAGAATGATAAAAATCGATACCGTCTATTCATCTTCCCGGATTCGACGTTAATGCTCTATAAATTAAAAATACTTAGCAGTAAGCGAAGCTTTTTGTCATCATTCACGAAAGATTTCATTTGTTTCCCATAAACGTCACGAGTAATTACGGCATAACTAACCTGCAAACGTTGAGATCCCTTCCCGATTATCAGCGAGCATCTTTAAATAAACAAGCAGCGCAGGCAGAGCGAAAAAAACGCCGAAATTAAAGATGCAGCAGCGCACTTGCGCGATGGCGAAAATACCGCACCGAGCAGGCGAATGCCTTGCAAATTTACACCGGGCACGTACACACACACACGCGCGCACGGTTGCATAAAAATGCACGCGCGGGGATTTTGATAAGGCCAACAGATAGCTGCAGCTTGTCCCGAGTAGCGTTTCGTTAGGAAACCAAAAAAAAAAAAAGAAAAAAAAACGATGTCGCCGCGCGAAAGCCCGTAATTTCCGAGCATTCCCGTGAATAATTGGTCGGTAAAGAGGGGCGCGGGGGGCTCTATTTCCTCGGAATGTTCGCTCGCGCCGCCTATTTTTGTAATTATATTGCGGCGACGGTTATCGGCGACTCGCGGGCGCAGATCCTCATAAATCTCGGCGACGCGTTCCGCAAGCGACGCAGGCGAGAGAGTCGGGTGTCGCGATCCTTCGCCGCGAAGAGCCTCGTTTCAGCCGGGAGAATTTATGTCGCATAAATTATGCCCGAACGCGGAGATGTCGCGATTATCAATTTTTCCGCGGGGAGCTTGCCAAATCTCTCGTGTTTTGATTTGCCTGTCGGCCGGGATCTTCATTTGAGCGATCAAGATTCTTGGTGGTCGATAGAATTAAAAGAAAAATTAACCAACGTAGTCTTAATTGTCTATGGAGCTGTGATTTCTTATAAAATAATATATTTGTACAATAAAATAGTTAACAAAGATCTTTATCTTGCGCGTGGAAAAATTTCGCTGAAAGCTGGAGCAGAAAATGTAAGCAGCACTATTGTGATTTTAAGTAAATCTGTACCAAGTGTGGTAAGACGACGTACGGATCAATTTACATAATGCCATCGTGCCATCGTTATCTGAACTTTGATTACATTTTTTGACATACCCTCAGATAAGAGGGTACAACTTTTTGTCATCTTATAAGATAGAATTTTAAAAAAATTTACATGTTAAATTTTAAATTATAAAATAATATTATATTGTAGCATTTAATTAATATAATTTGTCTTTTCAGCCGTTAATCAATTGTATTGACTGTAAAATAATCCAAGAGTCCGAATAATAACGCCAGTTAACTTATCGACATATCATTTTTTCCGAAAAGTACCGATCACATAAATCAGCAATTTCAAAGACATATAAATTTCCACCGTAAATCATTATACCCTGATACAGAAATAAATCAATCCCACGCAATATTTCCAGTTTCAACATCCCACACTTCATAATCACGACATAATCGTTTTTCGAGTTTCTTTTGATTACCAAAAAAAAAATAACACCTCTATATATCCTCGTCGGGAAGAACCACCTCTTACAAGATCACACCCAAGATTGTTAAATCCTCTTAGGTAGCAAGAAAATAGCTTTACTAGCAGGGGGGCTGATTTTAAGCATCGATACCAGAGAAGGGCATAAAGTAAAAGCTCACTTGTGCTGAAGTACAATTATTAAGCTAATTAAAAGGAATATAAAGTATCAACAAATTAATGCATAATAATAATAAATTAAAACAAGTTTGCTTTAATTAAAGGAAAAACCAAGAAGCAAATTAAAACACTAAATTAATTTAAGAAACCGCTCAGAAAAATAATCAAGTCCTACAATCTAAAAAGCTAGACAAATTTCAAGATAAAGCAGCAATATTCTTGGTACGTGACAATTTTATCTGCGCGTAATTGTACCGTTTACAGTGATAACTTCCATTTTTGGTGTATCACTAAACAGGTTAAAAGGATAAGACAGGTTTTATTTTGCCTAAGTAGCACAAAGAAACGTCGCTTTGCGACTCACGAACATAAAGCTCTCATGAATTTACTCCACTCGCTCTTTTTTTTTTCGCTCGCTTACGTTTACGACGGGAGCATCAAATAAAACTTTATTTTCTTCACTCGTACATTTCGAAACTTCGCGCTGAAAGATTCATTAGCTAAACAATTTTCGCGTTACTCGCAATAAACCATAATTCTATTGAGCAATAAACCATTTTCCCCTCGGGAGCTTCCAACAATTCCTTAAAGTCTCTGGATCCGAGTTTGAAAACAAACCTCCTACAACAAGACAATACGATGCCCAATAAAAGAAACTCTCGTTTTTAATAAATTCCAAAGAAACAGCGAAGAGCCGCTCCCAGGCTCGCGGTGCAAAAATAAACTTTCGTTTATTAGAAACGACCTCTCGGCTCGCCGGCCCCGTCCAGCTTTTTCCGCGCGTTATTATTCTTTATCAGTAAACTTGCTCGGAGCGTTATCCCCGACTCGCGGCGTACTTTACGCGGCTCTCTCATCCTGGTTTCCGCGAAATAAAGCCGCGGAATTCTCCCGACGAAGGAGAGAGAGAGAGAAAAGAAAACGAGGGAGTCGAAATTTTTCCTGCGCGTGCGGATGAACTTCGAGAGGGAGAGAATTATATATATATCGACGCCACGGACACGCTGAGAGGAAAGTGGAAGAAAAATAGGGGACGCCGGAGGAAGGGCAAATGATTCGGCAAAGGGTTGGGCCGAGATAAGGGAGGAAGCGAGCGGAAGCAAGTTTTTAATCAAATTTAAGGAATCGGGTAGGTGAATTTATCTGGAGGATCTGCTGGAGAGAGTTGTGACTACTCTAATAAGGGATTCATTAGAGGAACTAGTCGAGCTTTCACACAAGTTGCTCATCGGATTAGCTGATCAATGTTGCAATTTTAACTTTATTTATTTGAACTTTTAGAAACTTTCTGAAATTACTTATTTATTAATAATGACAGTTTCCGCTTATTGCAAACATTTATTTTTTACACTGAGAGAAATGTTTTACTAAAAATTACTATATTAATTTTTAGGACAATAAGTTTGCATACACATTGGTATAAAGTACAATAATTTTAGTAGAACATTTCTCTCAGTGCGTCCTACGAATTACTCATCAAAAAAGCACTTTCCCCTGCCATACATCATATCCCATAACGGAAATTCCCAGGACGAAAAAGTTGAGCTCGAGCAAGAAAGCTAAAAATAAAACTAATTCCCCGGCGCTAAATAAGCGAATTGCTCGAGACGCCAGCGGTGTGCAAGCAGGGCTTTCACCCCGTGAGAGGCAGCTTTTTAAGAGCGCGGCAAAGATGAGGGTCGAGCGCGGCAAGAGTGCAAGCTCGGGAGAGAAAGGTTCGCGCGGCAGAAGGTAAAACGTATCAAGGGAAGGAGTCGAGTGGCTCGTTCGCGTAAACGATCAAAGTTTCGGGACGCCCCCGCAAGCGCCGCCGCCGCCGCCGCGTGGCTTTTCGTCGGACGAGAGCGTCGGAGCAGCAGCTCTCCGGCGATAAACGACACCGTCGTGGTCGGAATCGGAATGCGCGGCTCCTCTCGCGCGCTGTATATGGATTTGCGGGGGCGAGCAATGCACCCCGGCTGGCCGAGTAATCCCTTACAGTGTCTACAGTGCCGAGGGGAAGTGGCTGGGATGTAGTGCACGAGGTAAAGATGGCAATCAATGGGAGAGGTTCTGCGCGGGAATAAATTTGAGGATTTTCTCGCCGGACGGGAGAAGATTTAATCTGGACTTTTTGAATTCATGACGGTTCTTTGAGTTTCTGAAAATGAACAATTTGTTTCATGTAATATTTAGTATAAAATGAATAAAAATAATTTAACCAGGTTTTCTATTAAATAAAAATTTTATTCAAAATGTGCGTAATTTAAATCTTTTTCTGTATACTGTAAAATCAGCAAGAATTTTATCTGATTGTTCTCTAATTCAAATCTTTAACGCTAAAAACGCTCGGACTTACGACACCATGATTTTAAAATTACATAATTTGATCCTTCATACCTTTTTCGGGGGATAATTTTTCAGCCCTTTACTGTGAACGTGAAAAGAAGCCATTAATTTTTTCGTTTGAATCTCTTACGGTTCCTAAACTCTCTTGAAATTTCCTGAAATATGTAGTTAAAAATTTTAAATTCAAAGTATTCATGATGTAGCTGCTGAAAGAGAATCACACGCTTGGCTGCCTCTTAATTCTCATACTTAAGACTACTTTTCCCAAACCGGAATTTTAATACCGCGAAAAAATTCAGAAGGAAATTCTCTAAAGCGTCTTAAGCATACGAATTAGCGCAATCTGCATAATTCATACTTTCATAGAGAAAATATCAAAGTAAATAGTGTAACTAGACAAAAATCGCCAAGCATAAATTTAAACGTAAAGAAAATATTATTAAAACTTTTTCATTCAAACTATTTCTGATCAAGCTCAAACTGGCACTCCATAATCGTCCATTAAAATCTAAAAAAAAAGGCTAAAGAAAATAACGTAGAAAGCCTCTCCGTCAGTGCATCAACTGGGTCACACTCGAGTCAGAGTAGTAAACGCGAAGTCCCCTCGGCGCTCGGCATGAAAATGTCCTCGCTAACGACCGCAATAAACTCAATGTTTCTTGTACGACAGCAGGTTCGCCGCCTCTGCTCCGGCGATGCGCGCCGTGTTTTAAGCATCAATCGGCTGCAGTCGACGACTTTTCCCCGCGCAATTCGTTATATAGGCGGGCCCTCGATCCGTGTCGCGCGAATCCTCTTACCCGGGAGTATTTATGGCGCAATTACCGGGGCCCGCTTTCCGTACACCGCGACTGCTGCTGCAGCGCGAGATTGGGAATTTAAGCGAGCTCGAAAGATACGGCTGCAGAGTCGGCAGTTTTCTGCGGGAAGGCATATGGGAGCTGTATTGGGAAGCTTGAGTTGCCTTCCAAATGCGTATAGAAGACGAGAGGATGGCACTGGTCTCCGGTTACCGCTGAATGGATGCTCGAAATGCTAGATCTTGCTTTGATCAAATGAGGGGGAAGCTTCTGCAAGCACACAAAGCTGTCGGAGAGCTTTATTTAACATTGGATCTCCGAGTGCTTGCTTCGGGAAGTGTCCTCCTCCAGAGCGTCGTTGCTTCAAGTGCTTTGCAGCAGCAGCGGCAGCACGGAATAACTTAGCAGTCAGCGGAGCTTTTCGAAACTCTCAAGTCCATTTTGTCATTGTCGTACTATGGCTTTTCGGAATACTGCGGGTATTTGCATTGCTATTTCCTTTTTAAATTTTTAGAAAAAAATAAACGCTCTGGATATATAAAAGCACTTTGCAGAAAGTTTGCGATGAATTTTCTTCTAGCGGTGGAACTCGGTCAAAATTGAAAGTACACTTTGAAATGGAGCATTTTGAAATCGAAATGGCATTGTTATTACAGAGTTGTCGGCATTCATTTCCAACGGCAACCTTAAAAGCGAGATCTTTTAATCCTACTGCGAAAACAAGAGTTTCAAGTGCTCCTAAATCTCAGCAACTATCGAAACGTTGCGCTTTCACGGGATAAAGAAGTCGCGTTTACAAAGTGTAGTCCCAGCTTTTCTTTCTTCCGAAATCGTTTTCTGTAAATCGAAAGCTTTTTCCTAGAAATAAATTGAATCGAAAAAACCAAAGTAACTGGTACAAACAAGAAATGACAATTGTAACATGGTTTGTACTTCGGCCGCGAGCATTAATTCCGCCACGAAGGAACTCGAACAATAATGAAATCTCGCCGCTAAGCCCCAATTAAAAACAATCCAACCGATCCTCAGCCCGCTCGGACCCGGAATCCCGGCGGAAGAAAGTCAAACTCGCAGCTGCAAGAAACTGCCGCTTAAAACTCGGAAGCGCAGAGAGCCGAGTCCCGCGGCCGCGTGCCGGGAATCGCGCATTAGAGCGATTCGAATGCGGCGCGGCGCGGCGCGCGCGACGCTTTTCCAGGCACGCACGCGTCTGAGGCCGATAAGCGAAAGAGGGCTCGCGGAACTCGCGCTTCCGGCGATAAAGGCTCTCTCGGTAAATTGTGCGTTTTATCAACAGGTTGGGCTTGTTGCCGCTTCTTGAGCAGGCTTGGCTGCCGAGCTTTTTTTCGAGTATACTTCGGGGGAACGCGGATAGATAGGATAAGATTGACAAATGTAACGTTAAATAAAATTAAAAACAAACTGTATTAACTTGATTAAAAAAAATTGGTTCAATAAAATTTGATCATCTTTCGTAAGTCAAAAAGATCGATACCTCAAGAGCGCGCAAATTACCGAACGAGCCCCGAATCCGAAAGAAGAATAAACCTTCATTAAGCGACATTTCAATTCAACGTGCTGACCGCGCCCGGGAAAAAGGTGAAGAAACCGCGGCGGAATCCAAAGGAACGTCCGCAGTTTACATTTTAATCTCGCGCGTCTTCTCAATTAACTCTTCCAGCGGGGCGAGCAGCGCACCTCCTAGGCGCGCCCTTGTACGAGCGCGCTCAATTACGGCGAGTTACCCCGGCTTAATCTCGGCTCGCTTAGGCGCGTGCGCCAGATCCGCACGTACCGAGCGTCCTCCGCGAAATTAGGAACGGGAAAGGACACTGCACGGAAGTGAAGAGATTTTCGCGTAAACGTTGCGACTACTTTTTGTACGGGTGAAAGGATTCTTTTACTGGTTTTAAAAACGTAACGAAGAGAATTCTTCGAATGCTTGTCTATAAGATAGTAAAAAAATAAATTGCTCGGAGAAAGCATCGATTTTTAACGAAAGCCAACAATTTTCCAGCTCGGAAAAGCAAAGACACCCGCGACGTCTCACTCAATCCGCCGACGTACGACGCGCGTTCAACTCGCGGCGAAGCCTCGTAACTTTTCTCCCTGCCCACCTCGCGCTTTATTCTCTCTCGTGCGCGCTGCAGCCGTGTCGCAATCGGGGCGAGCTCTCTGATTCCACGGCAATTATGCGACTGTTTAAGTCGTCGTAAATCTCCGAGAAATGTGTCCCCCCCTCTCCCCCGGCTGGCGAGCGTCGGGCGTCCGTTCAGCAAGCGGCATTTTCTACTCGATCGAGCCCCGCGGCCGTTCATCCTCGCGCTTTGTGCCGCTGCAAAGTGGTCATCGATCACCCGGGGCTATATTGCCGCGCTCCGCTGCTGCTTTTCTTGCCCGACCGGTGGCATGGAAATTTCCTGAATTGATTTGCGTCCGATTAAGGTGGCAAAGGGGTTGCGGGGGGCAGGTTGCGGAAGTCAAATTGTCAAGTGGATATTTCGGGGAGTGAATGCAGCTGATGGGGAGTCGATGGACTTGTGCTGCGCGTAAAAAGTTTAAGAAAATTCGACTCCCCAAAAGTGGAATGCAGTGGATGTCTGTATGATCCGGGAAAAAGAATCGAGAGGGAGAATCGGAATATAGAAATTGACTTACTCCGAGAGACGAAAATATCTTTTTATTTTCCTCTACGAAACATTCTGCGTATATACTTACGTGTAGGCGTTACTTTCCTTTTTTATCAAATAAATATTTTTACTCCCACCGTTATACAGCAATAAAAAACTAAAGAAAGGACTGCGACTTTTTGTAAGAGTCCTCTTCAAATAGAAATAAAAACTTGAATGAGCTCTGCGTTACCGGAGCATTAAAAAAATTCTTTGCCTCCGGCCATCTTATTAGAAATAAAACGTACAGAAAATACCAGCTCTAACTAATTAACTTTTAATGGAAACTTTTTCAAGATCTCTTCGAATTCTTTAACGCTGGATCGCACTTATCTGACTTTCAATTAATTGCCTCTTCTTAAGAAATATCCTTTTAATTTATCACTTAAAAGATTTAATTAAAATTTATTTAAACTAATTTCCGATAGCATCTGCCGAAGCTAATTATAGTTTATTTCGTTAAGACTAAACAATCCATCAAGCGAACATCGTACGAGGATTACCGGCCTCCTTCGTACACAACACAAGCGAATCTAACGAGAGCCGGAGCCTCGGCTCGCTTCTTTTTTTTTCTTTAAATCCTCTCGCGGCTCTAATCCGATCCCGAAAGCAGACGGAGACACTAAAAAACCGAGTCATAAACCGTTGCGGCAATCTGATTGCTATTCGAGATTGCGGCAATGGGTCTATTCCTAGTCCGCGTTACGGCGCGCTTTTTTGCGATTTATCGCTTTGTCTCCCGGTGGCGGTTTCGCGTTGATTTAGGCCGGCCTCGAGCGAATTTCATCGCGGTTTGAAGATCTCGCGCCGTCACTTTTGTATATGTGCGCGCGTCGTGGGGTCTTGGCTCACTTTTTGGCGTCGGGCTGTCTCGGGCGCCGAGTTGAAGAAGAAAAGAAAAAAACAAACGAGATCTAGACTTTAATCAGCATAAAAACTTTTATAGGTAGGCACGTGTCGGTGTCAATAAAGAAATACGAGCGCGGAAGGTGGCTTGGAAGATTGTGACTTAATTATTTTTTAAGGCTGGTCATTTATCAGGTAAATCAAGTGTAAATGTTTTTTAAGCGTTTTTTTGATAAATAGGCCGAAATTTAACAAAAAATGCTTTCATTAAAAAATTACTTAAATGATAGAAAATCTGGAGTGTTCAGTTAAAAATAAGTCTACTTCGTATGTATGCTTAGTAAAAACATGATTTTATTTTATAATCGAATTAATGAAAAAAAAACTGATGCGAATTGAGTTGTTCCTGTACAGTCTTACATTATTATACACAAAGTGCTTCAAGTTTATTAAAAAGAGAGTCAATATTACTTTAATTACAAATAAAATATATAATAAAAATTTATTAGGACGCGCGCGCAACTGCAGCAAATTGCAAATTTCAGTAATCAACTTTACTCAAAAAGTAAAAATCACGCCGACAAAACGGCAAAAGCGAGGCGATAAAACTCCGATACGCAGATTTATATAATAAAAATAAATCCGTGCAGTCTCGCTTAAATCATTTCCGCCAGCCGGGCGCAAAAACCGTCCTGGGATCGAGGCGCGGTCCGTTTTAAAAAAAACAGGTCCCCGACACAAGCATCACCCTCGGGCTGGACGTCCGAGTTAATGAGAGATAAGCGCGTAAAGGGCCCGGGTAAATATTTTAAAATTAAACGAGCGATATTACTCAAAGATATAAACGAGGCGGCGGAAGGAATAAAAGAATGCGCCGTTATGTCAAAGCGCTCTGCTTTCGCAACGCGGAGAGCCGCGGGCCACGGAGTATATCTTTCCTCCGCCGCCGGCGAAGTGACGCATGCGCCGTCGCTTGGCGTCCGCGTTGTTTGAGAAATTTATTAGACGCGAAAAAGCTCCGTGCCGAATGAGAATTAGCTCGCGGATTTGACGTTCTGTCCTCTGGTCTATAAGGCGCGCCAAGTGCCCCGACGTGCAGTCGTTAAAGTTTTCTGGTAAATACGCGCGATTATCGATGGGAATTTGAAATTTTGACTTAACAATGCCGTGGAATGCCATTGTTGCAATGAATATTTGTTCAAAGTACTGCCAGTACGTCGTAAAACTCCGGCGGAGCGTAAAAATTACAGGTATAAACGTGCTCTTGGGCTTTTATGCATTGCTACTATATACTTTTAATACTCGCTCTCAAGCTTATTAAACTGAATTTTAAGAGAAATAATGACTTTATGAGCGTAATTTCAACCGGCTCCGTGAATCGCGCTGATTTTTTTTAAAATACACTTGCACTCCTCCGAAAGGCAGACGCTCCGTCGAAAGACCCTCACCGCGAACAAGCCAGCCATTCGCTTTCATCTACTGCTAGAGCGATGAAAAAAAAAGCGAGAATCACACTCCCATTGTCGAAGCGAGCCGAACGTGTCGGGGCCGAAATTCCGAGTCAATAAAAAAGTCATAAGTCGGGCAAATGAGTCGCGCGCGGCGGGCAATAGCTCGAGGCTCTCTCGGCCGGTGCCGTTACTCGGCGTTGCGGGGCCGCATTAATTCAATCGTCGTATCATCGCCGGCTCCTACTCCAGTATTCCGGCAACGCGCGGCGCACACCGCGCCTCGGTATTCCGCTAACGGAGCCCTTGGACGAGTTTCTGCGCGCCGGCAAAAAGCTCTCCTCCTCGGCGCGCGATCGAAAAGACGGGAGCAGTGCATGACTGATCCGCGCGCCGGGGTAATTGATCCGCCGACGCTCTCCGCGGCATTGATTGACCGAGCGTATTGTTTGCCCGGCCCGATATGGAGAGATCGGGAGATCGAGAGAAGATAGAGCGGACGTCGGGGGAGGAGATTGTTTTCGGAGAGTTGTGACGTGTTTTCCGGGTTTGGGTGTGTACTGCTTTTTGCTTATATTAGCGTTTTAGTTTTGAAATATGTTTTCGCCGGGGGTTTATGGCCGGATTTCGATAAGGAAAAAATATGGCTCTATATATCTGAAAATATGTTATTGCACATGTTTTATTCATGGATAAACATGTTTTTCTGAATGTCATTTTTAAAAATTGTATTCATTAATCGCTTTTTAAATGCGAAACAAAAATCAGAATTTATTTAATACAAAATTATATCTTTAGGTTTATTATATGCGCGCATTTTTCACTCCTCTGGTTGATGCAGAAATTGTTCACCTGAAAAAATGCACGTAATTCTCGGCGTCACTATATAATATAATCAAATTAACAGCTTGACGGATAAAGTAAAAGGTATATATTACGCAGACATTAAATTTAATACAAAAGTGAGGTAAATATGAATATTAAATTAAAAAACTAGCTTAAACTCGAAATACCGCGTATATTATGCACAAGTGACGCACAATGGGAAAATTATGAAAACGTAAAATTTTATGCAAAATTTCAATATAAAACGTAAATTGCTCATTTCACTCCCTCTCGCATTATACGGCGCCGAAAGTTTTTATAAAAAGTGTCAGAATAAAACCGTAAAGAAAACAAAAAGTTAATCGGATCAACAGTATAGAAGAAGCCGAACAATCCACTTTTATCTCTATTTAAAATACAAAAACAAATCCCCTCGAAAAATTCCCGCCACCCGGCGCGTAATAACCGCAAAGTCCTCGACAAATAAACGAATTCTCGGGTACTCGGGGACTGCACACGAAAGCGCGTTGCATCACATCGCCGAAATCCATCAATTCGATACAATCATGGAAATTCCCGGGGAGCCCTGGAAATTCCTCGGCTTAACGCACCTGAACCGCATTACTTTCGCAAAAACAAAAAGATCGCCGAGCGCGGAGAAACGGGAGAACGAGGAAAAGAAGAGAGAGAGAGAATGATGGAAGATCGAATGATTCATTCAGGCTTCCACTGTGACGAAGTACCGGCATAGCCTTGGAACCGATGCGCTTACGCAATATGTGTACAGGCCAAGAAGCCATTTATTTAAAAGAAAAAAAGAAAGAAAAGAAAAAAAAAGAGGAGAAGCTGTTCGTCGACCTCATCCGCGCTTTAAAATAGATCAGCGCAAGTTATAATGGATCCTGTCTCGACGAGAAAAAGATTTCTTGGCTCTCTTTTTTTTTTGCTTCTTTAGCGTACCAGCTTATCTGCGGAGAAAAATTGGCTCGCTAAATTAACTCGAGGTCGCGATTCGATGTATTGAATTGGGTTAATGCTGCGGATGAAAAAAGGTTGCGTTTCGCGCGATGCTTCGTGCGACACTGCGTTTTCTTCGCACGTGAAAAGTTAACGGCGAGTAAATTTTCCAGCCGAAGTGTTTAGCACGTATATATTGAATTTACTGGTTGGAAATTTCGGTTGTTATTGAATTAAATTTGAATTCGCGAGCTAAATTGCTCGAAATAACGTGTCGTTAGATATCGTAGGAAACAGCTTTTTACCAAAGTAAATATAGGAACGCGAAGCAAATCTCGCGCGCGGCAAAGTCTAAAAACAAATACAAACAACGCGGGAGTAAATAAAAGAATCCCGTTACGGAATCCGACAGTAAAATGCGCCGGGTATGAAGTTACGAACACCTTGATATTCACGCGCGTATACAATATTCCTTTTCGTTTGTTTACGCCCGACGATGTTTCCCCCGCATAAAGACAAGCCCGCGACGTAACCGGATAGTGGGGCTTTTTAATTTGCGCGGCAAGAGGAAGCGAAAATTAGGAGGAGAAAGAGGAGGCGGCGGCGCCGCTTTTAGCCCGGCGGACTATTTTTTCGCGAAAACGGAGAGTCGGGGAATGGAACAAAAGCGCTACTTCGACGCTGCTCTACGCGGGAGATCGATGGTGTTTATTTTCGCCCCATGCTGTTAAGTACTGGCTTTCTCCATTACCGACAAGCCCTGTGCACTTTTTCTCTCTCTCTCTCTCTCTCTCTCTCTATCTCGACTCGCCTCGGGAAATTGACCGGAAGTGCTTAACTCTATTCTTCGTCGCTTTTTATTTTGTTAGCTTGCGCTCGACACTCTCCTCCTTGATTCTGCTTTCTTTTTGCTCCGGGTTATTGAACCTCGTGGAAAAAAAATTAATTTTGCTACGAGCGGATGACGTAATTATTTCCTAGCGGAAACCTTACATAGACGTTTTTAGTTATTTTATTACTTTATTTTGGAATAAATAATTGCGTTTTATTGGTACAAGTATATTATATATTTTCATTTAAAAACGCATAAAATAATATAAAGAATAATATCCAAGAATATGTTTTTAAAAAATTTTCTTGAACAAATTAAAAATAAAAATATATTTCGTCAAAAATTTTTTTTTCCATCCTATCGTCATTTAAACTTTTTTTAAATATTCTTTTCAACCCGGAAAATTTTGTTTACGGCCTTCTAGAGTCAGTAAGTATAATTTCAAATGAAATAAAGGTAAAAATAAAAATAAAACCATATTTCTTGGCCAAAGTTGCAAATTTTAATTAAAAACCTGCCGCAAGAGGCAACCCAACCTGTACCCTTAATCCCCGTCCCCGTGTCAGTAATAATTGCCCGCTCCGGCAGCGAGCCCCAGCCCGGCTCTTGCATCTCTTTTTCCCGCGCGCGAGGGGCTGCGGAGCAGTGTCCGTTAGTTACTTTTCAGCTCGCCGCTGGCACGCGAGATGCATAAATACACGACGGGCGTGCGCTGCAGCTCGCCCATGCGGAAAGCGTGCAGTAACTTAGGCGGCGGCGGGCCGCGATAAGAGAATGAAAGAGAGCCGAAATACATCGCCGGGCGCCGAGTCCTATTTATCGCTTCACACCTCGAGGGATGCTGCTGCCTTTCTCACGCTTTTTTCGGGGATCGACTGGTGGGCGCAAATGTTTCGCCGCGAAGCCGGAGATTCGCAGTTGCGTGGAATTGGATAATGGCATGTTTGGGTTATACTTAAGCTCGTGGCTTGCAATTTAGGCAATTTCGGCTGTGATGTCTGAATCTTTAATTTCGAGACTTTGAATCAGTTAAAAAATTTAAAACAACATTTTTCCCAAAAATTATTGATTTAAAATTGTTTATCAATAAACATTGATAAATCTTGAAGAAAGCAGTTATATTTCGAGCCTCGCAACGCGATCCTTTCATTTCTCTGAAAACTCAGTACAGCAATGCACGTTGCATTTCACCGCGAGGTCTTCCTGTCGCTTCGCATTTAATCCCCGTTCGCCCACGAATGAGCACGAATATGTATTTTCGCAATATCCCCGTCAGATATAGGCAGCTGTACAAATATCGATGTTTTTTTTCCCACATAACGTCCGCAACGCCGCTGAATCGGCTTTGATCATATATACGTTCAAAAGAGGCTGATTGATAAATTTCTCAATTTCCATCGGGAACGGAGTGCTTTATCACCTCTTTTACCGTCGCACAAACATATTGAGAAAACTTTGAATATTAGTTAGCTTCGTACTAATTAACTAGAATATAATCAGAATCTTTTCACCCACTAACCGCCATATATCTCTGTACACGTTAGACTTGCGAGCTGCAGGGAGGATCGGCGGGCGCAGTCGTTGCAGAGCCGGTGATGCCAGCGGCACGCTCGGAGCGAGCGTGTCTCCTCGTGACGACGCTGCTGCTGATCCACGCGCTCCTCGACGGCGCGGCCGACGCCGAGACCTTCACCCTGGGCTACATCACCGGCTCGAAGAGGCGACCCGGCGACTGGGAGTACTCCAGGCCCGGCTTGCAGATATCGGGCGCGCTCACCCTCGCCATCGACGAGGTAATTATGGTTACTTTTTTGTTAAGCTCCTCGATTTCTTATTTCGTTCGACTGATGGAGAATCGAACGTTATTATGTTAGATTATATTATTAGATCTGCATATTCATTCTCTAATGCAGTGATGAGTCGAGTCTACCAATTTAATAAATAAACAAATCTTTCGAAATGCTTCCAACTCCCATCCGAGCCACTCCGACAAATCTCGCAAAATTATTCCCCTCAGACCGTCCTTGAACCTTTCCGCAAAACGAACGGACGCCAAATCGCTGGACTTTTCCCATCGTCGAAAAGACGCGATCCCTCTTGCATCGTCCCCGGAGGGCCGTTCCTCCTTTCCCTCGGTCCAAACGGCCGTTCGGGCGCCAAGTACCCAAAAATTTCGGCAGCCTCTGATCGCCCCCGTTGTACGACCGGCAGGTGAACTCCGGCGAGCTCGGCAGACGCGGGCACAAGCTGGAATTCATCGTGGCCGAGACCTTCGGCGACGAGGAGCGGAGCATTCTGGTCACGGCGGACCTCTGGCAGAGGAACGTCAGCGGCTACATCGGGCCGCAAGAGACCTGCGTCCACGAGGGCAGGATGGCCGCGGCGTTCAACCTGCCGATGATTTCTTACGTGAGTATATATGTGTATATTATAGCGGACTGAATGAGAATTTTTTAATTTAGTTCGAATTTAGGGGGCAATTAGAAACAAAGTAAAACATTCGAAATTTAATAATTCCAACATAATTTTTTACGGACAACAATAATTCCTTCCGCGCCTCTATGTATTTTTCAAACTCTCCCGTTCGAATGATCTGTGCGCGCGCCGCGCCCGCGGCAGTATTTTTATTGCTTCTATCGCGCGCGCGAGCCAGCGCGTATTTGAATTCCAGCGTGTGCACGCCCTTTCAGGCCGTCCGCGCGCGCGCGCCTCTAGATTGCCGTTAAACTGCAATTTTGCTTTGTCCGACCGCGGCGATAATTCAGAGGCTTTATGCGCCAAGTTGCACAATGCGATTTATTATAAAGCTGCATTAGAAAAGAAGCTATCGATTTCGCCTACCGTTATTTTTCTCTCGCTCGAAGTCGCGGCGAATATTTCGAAATTATTTTTTACGATTCTCGAAAAAGTATAAAATTGCAACTTTTGTCGTAAAAGAGGCTGTAAAAAAAGAAAATAAAATATTAACTAAAAATTTATACTTGCGTAAAACGAAAAGAAAAAGTTTCGAAGTTTCGAGTACAGTACTTGGATTCCTTCCCTCAAAATTTTCAATATTCCGCAAGAGTATATATATTCTTCAAAGCACATAAAAGGTAAAAAATAAAAAAGGACCTTTTAATACTGTTTTAGTACTGCACCAATCGGGAAACTTCGAACAAAAAGGAGTTTCCAACGTTCGCACGTACGCGACCCCCGGACACCCAAATATCCAAGTCCGTTGTCGCCGTGCTAAAGAGTTTCAATTGGACGAAAGTAAGTAAATCGCTCCTCTAATGGTTTTTTTTTTCCAGCCCTGCCGCGTGGATGAACTCGAATTGCCTTTTTCCGTCTGGGGGGCGTGCGGAAAAAGTTGGAGGCGACAAAGAAGCTCTCTCCCCCGCCTACGGAAAAAAGTTTCGCGGGAGCAACAACTGGCCGCGCGGAGCGAATTGAAAAACTTTCGAGGAATTCGGCAAAGCAAACGAGAATATGACGAGCGGCTCGTTTGTTATTCTCGCTATTTTCGTCACCGCAAGAAACGTTAGCTTAACGACAATCTTCGCCGCCGCGTATTTCCCAAGGGAGGGGAAGAGAGCCTCGGGGGTGTTTCCATTCAAATTGCCCATGGAATATTATACCGGGAAATATAAAGACACCTCGTTAAACGGCGATTTACCGGAGGAGCCGCACAATTATATAGCTTCAGTTTTAAAAAGTCCACCAAATCGATTTCACATCGACCGTTACTCCTTATCTCTCGCTTTTCAATAAAAAAAGTTCTGACCTTAAATCATCCCCGCAACGAAGAATAGTTTTCCGATATCGCGTGCATTAGGCAAAGTTCACTGCCCCCTCCGGCGTAATAGAAAACTTATGAATCGCTAAATTTCCAGGGCGAACGCTACACCTCGTAAGGCAAGCTGCTATTTTGCACTCCGGTAATCTCCGCCGCCCACGCCGCGCGAACCCCCCTCCGGCCTCTCTCTCCGCTGAGCTCCCGGAAGTTGGAAAGTCGCTCGAGTATTTCGTTTTTTAAGGGATTTTCTGCAATTTCAACGTCGGCGAACTGCGATAAACTCTTTTTTTTATCTTTTATGTATACGATACTTATAGGCTTACGGTTGGGAAGTTTTGATGTTGACTCGATATCAGATTCTTAAAAAGTAAAGAGTTAAGGAGCAACTCGATTGAAAAACTTGGATGACCGAACTTTGTCGAATAAATTTTCTTTAATTTTTATCAGTTTCGAATAATTATTTTATTTTGTTTATAGTAAAAGGAATTTACATAAAAAATAAACGTTAACAGTTTCACTATTACTGCATAAAGCATGAAAACTAATCTTGACAACAATCAATATATGAATAACATTCATCTCGAGTCGAATAATTACTCGGAAAAACACAAGAGGCGTAACACGAAAATCTTTCGATTTCCTTAGGTCTCCTTTCTATTCATGAACGCCTCCCGCTTCGACTTTTACGAGGTGCCCTCCGTGGCGCGAACGATCCTGTCGTCCTTCCGCTCGGCGGGCATCGGCGTCAACAACATCAGATGCTGGGAGGAATCTTACCGCGTGGTGGAGCACCTGAACAACCCGTTCCACAAGCTCGTCGCCGAGACGTACTTGGACACGCGCAGTGAGTACACCAGCAGCAATAATCGGCTTTCTTCCCGTCCGTTAGACCGGCGCGCGGTCAAAGCGTAAACGCGCGAAGGAGATAAGAAAGCCCGGGGTTATACGCACGATTTCATCAGTCCGGGGATTGACGCGGTGTGCGCCTGCGGAAGTACGTTCGCCGAATTTTATGGCGAGAACTAAACGTGCCGCGAATGGCGTGTCTTTCCGCTCGATGGGAGATGCCTTCGGAAGGAGGCGAGGGTGCGGGCTGACAATGTCGTGGGAGATTTTTTTTTTTTTTAAGGAGGTTCGCGCTGCTCGACGAACCGAGCAAATGACTAATGAACTTTCTGACGCCGCGGATTTTCGAAAACTATGAATAACCCGCCGGGGGCATTTGTTTCGAAGTGCCGAAAATAAAGTGGCAGCTATAGTTTTTCTAGGAATTGTCAAAATTGATTTTTAAACTACTCGGCTAAAGAGTTTCCCGTGAATTCTCCCGCTGTAAGTTTTTCGTGCAATTTACTTTGCTTGAATAATTGAACGATTCGATAGTTTATTTTTCAAAGTAAATTTTGCGCGCGACGGTCGGACTTTACGCGAAATCGTATTTGAATATTAACGCGCCGAAAACCTACTTAAAACCGTAAACCGTAAACGCCCACATGCAGTCGTACACAACACTGGAACGAAAATTTTTCAACCCGAATATCCCGGGCACTGGGCCCGCAATCGCTTTCGTCACTCCGTCCGTTCCCCCGAAACACCCGCATGATCGTGGGGGTGGGGAAAGCAATCGCGCTTGTTATCGCAACGGTTTCACTCTCTTTACCTCTATTTTTGGCTCTGGGCTCGCATGCAAATCGGCACCGATACTCGGCTAAAAATACGTGCCGCGCTCGCGGAATAATGCGCGTCGCTTTTTTTTTCCTGGCGCTTCTCGCCGAGCCGCCGCGGCTTCGTACGTAGGATAAACGCGCTTGCGAATAAAAGCTCGCGAGTGATTTACGAGCTGCGGCACGCGCGCGAATTTGACCGGCCGGAGACCGATAAAAATAGCGGAATAATTATGCGTGGGTACATTCATGCCTGGGCTTTTCGTCTCGTTTCAGTTTACGTTATTCTTGGAAACGTCGAGGAGCACATCGGACTGCTAATGGCGTTGGATAAGAGGAACCTCTTGAAGAGCGGTAAATTTTTTTACGCCGAAGCCTTTTGTCAAGGGTAAAGGGTTCGAGTTTGATGTGATAAACAGCTTTACGCGCGACTCGCTCCCTTCAGGACTGAGACTTTTTTTGCAGTTTAGAGGCCGTGATGGGCCAGGCGTAAGAGTTTCGGTTTTATGGAGATTGGAGTCTAATAAATATGGACGTTTGATGTCTAGATATAAGAGTAGATAAGTTGCGAAATAAAAGTTCTGTATTCAAACTCGAATCTTTTACAAGAGCTTGACGACCACCGAAGGAAAAAGCGATAAACTTATTTTAATCCCTATAGGCGAGTACTGGGTGGTTGGTGTCAACACCGAAACCTACATCGACCGAGAGCCAGACGTTTACATTCGTGGATTTTTAAAAAAGTACCCCGACGCAGAGTCTCTGCGAATTCTGCAAAGTTACTTCAGTATTATAGCTTCGGCGCCAATCGGCTACCTGAACTTCACTAACAATATAAACGAGTACAGACAAAGACCGCCGTTCAATTTCAAGAACCCACTGAAAAACTTCAAGGAGGAAGGCCACATTCAGGTGACTAGAAAAGTACATCTCTAATAAAAGACGCGAGAACGATCCTTAAATTCCGACACCCCCTTCCAATCCCCGCACACCCAAAACTCGGAACTCGTTTCGCGAACACGAAACAAGCGCTTTTCCGGGCGCACTTTTATATCCCCGCCATAATGACGCAATAAAAGATTGTGGAGGAAGCGCAACCGTTTGAATATGACTCATCTACTGGAATCCTCATTTTTGTTCCGCAACAAGGCAGGCCGTGCCGGAAACAGCGTACCTCTACGACGCGGTGCACCTTTACGCGCGGAGCCTTATCAGGGCCCTCGACGAGGACAGGGACCCGCGAAATGGTAAAGAGATTATTTCCTCGCTTTACGGCCTCCACTATCGCAGCGCCCTCGGGTAAGGTATATTTCAATTCGAATTTCATTTTCAGTTTTATATACCATTTTTCCTCCTCCCCCCGCCCCCCTTTTATTGTGCCGAGCTCGCCTATTCCCGACAGCGGTAGCTTTCACTTTACAACCAATAATGCGCACTTATGTTCTTTGGAAACGTCGCAATAGAGGAGTTTCAGAGGGAACGCTCCCAGTTAAACTTTAATCGAGCTGCTGCTTTTTATTAAACGGAATTTCAATACTTCTATTATGATGTTTCCAAAATCTAAATAAACCTTTTCACGCTCGTCCTTTGATTCTACTCAAGTTAAAAGCTAAATTTCTGAAATATCGCATTAAAAATTTTGCACGATCTTGATTTTCAGTATATAGAAGCGACCCACCTATAAAGCGCTTAAAGCCGCGAAAACAGCGCGTCTAACAGTTTGTTCTGGCATGTCTGTCGTGCAGGTACATGGTGTACATGGACAAGAACGGCGATCCCGAGGGCAATTACACTTTGATAGCGCTGGACAATCAGGCGCCGATAGGCCCCGGCCTCTACCCCATCGCTCGTTTCATCGGCAAGGAGAACAGCACCAACTTGCCGGTTAGATAACAAGGGTCTATATGTGTACTCGCCTGTGCTTTCATTACCTGCCCGGTCATGCTTACCCCAAAGCCACCAATAGCCTCTAATTCGCCTTTGCTCCCTTTCAGTTCATTCGAATTCTTTAGTTTTTTTTATTACAGATAACTTTTGTAAATTTAAATTACACGCTGCAGAATTTCATGCATTTTTCACCAGAGCTTTTACATAATTCCACAATAATTGAAAGCCACTCATTTTGTTCATGTACTAAAATTAAAAACTCATTGCCGTTTTGTATATTACAGAAATTGCGTGTCCTGCGAAATATACCTTGGATCAACGGTAAGCCTCCAGTCGCCGAGCCCTACTGCGGTTATCATGGAGAGAAATGTTATTGTGAGTAAATCCCTGCGAGCGCACTGCGCACAAAGCCGAAATACTCCAAACCCAAATCTTTATCGGCTTTGCAAATGCATCGCAGCTTGTACCAAAGTGCTTAAGCGAACTCTATACATTCGCGTTATCAATCAATTACAAGCCCGAAATAGAGCGGAGGAAATTTTTATCCTCCCCGTAAAACAGTCCAACGTGTCCGAACGTACCGCCTATAAAACTCAATCCCAGCTTCCCCTCGCTTAGCTCTCGCAGCAGCCTCCTCGAAATGACAAATTTGCATTCGATTTCCCGTTAAGTACCGCCCCGTTTCGCCGAGTGTTACTTGAACGGCCCGAGAAATTTATCGGGCCGCGGCTCAGCTGTCAGGGGCAGCGGTCCGGAAATGAAGGGACAGTAAGCGAACGCGGGCGGCCAATCGATATACTCCCTTCGAACTTCCGGCTCGTTCGCACTCGTCCGCTCGAGTTCACTCGCCGCGAGTCGCCCGATCCCCGCAATCGATTATCCTTCCGGAGCCGTTCACGAGTCGTTGAAAATTTCAAAGCTCTCCGCGCGAAGGGCCATTTGTCACGCGCGTCTTGCCAGAGCCGAAATTAAAAAAGCCTAAACGCGGGGGACGGGCAGGCGCCTGCGGGTTCGTTGAATTTTTCTTTCGGGGTTCTGGATGAATCGAAGCTTCGTTTTAAAAAGCAAAGTAACTCTTGTATTCAATTTGGAAATAATAAGTAACTTAACAAAATCGATTAACGATCGCTTCCCGAAATCGAAGCAAGTCCAAACACCGCGAACCGAAGCAAAAGTAAATCTAGCGAAAATTCCGATCTATAAAGTCGCGAGAAAGCGTCGCTTCCGAATCATCCGGAGGCATCGCCGGTATCTTTAACGGCGCGGCCAACCGTCACGCGTCAATGGACCGGCGCGTCGTTAACTCGCGCCCCTCGGCTCCTTCCGCGGCCTGACAGCCCGCGACGGGGGCGAAAACTCGCGGCTCTCTGCCCCCGACGTTTACGGATGGCCCGTCGTCAAATGCAACGAATATCACGCGAACCGACAGCCGACGTCGCTCGACTGTCGGCCCGTCTCTCTCTCTCTCTATTTGTCCTTGGCGATTCTCGCGCGGTAAGCCTGCCGCTGACGGACAAGCGCGAGTTTTACTTTCATTTTCGGCGCGCCGCTCGAGGTTTATTGTTTTCGCGGAGGATGTAGTATAAGGGTTTAGCGTCGAATATCTGGCTTTCTTTTGCTGTCTTTTTTTCATGGGGCAGTAGAAGTTTTAATTTTTTAATTGTATTCGTGATTAAAATTACGTAACTTGTTTTTGAAGTTTCTATTGTAAAATTAAAATTGTCATTAGTTTTACCTAAGTTCACCTGGTTAGATTGGCCAAGGTAAATTATAAAAATTTAATTTTACATTTACTCCACTGGAATGACAAGTTTTTCTTTTCCTCCAATTATTATAATAATTTATCTCCCATTCTCCAATAAGCTATAAAATCTCAACTCCCAAAAGCCCCTTTTCAAAACCTCCTGTCTTTCCGCAGCATTCTCCCTCGTAAATCTTTATACTCCGCATTCCCGTCTAATTCCGCAGCTGAAATCCCCATTACTACCAATAATTCCGTCGATTTGACAATCCGCGCGCAATCCGCAAATTCCCCAGCGGCTTGCTCCGCGCGCTTCGTTTATTTCTCGCTCCGAGTAATCCGGCAGGGCCGGCGGTCCGCGTCTCTTTCCAGTCGCATTATCGGACCACCGAAGCTCGTCGATGAAATAACGCGTCCTTTGCCGGCGACGTTGGTTTAAGCTTCGCCGGAGGGACAATGGACGGATCGAAATGCATTTTTCTCGGGGACCGGTGTTTTGCAAACAATGGCTAAGAGCTACGGCGCGGCGCTTTGCTCGCTTCGAATGCTTTTAAGATCTGGTTCGCTGTTTGAGTTGCCCTATTGACGTTCGTTCTCTTTTGCGCGGAAAATAAATTTAATAAGGATTAAGTGTTTTAATTTTTTTAATTTAAAGCTCACATGGGTGAAATCGTCGGTGGCGTCGCGGGAGTTATACTCTCTGTCTTCTTGGCGGCGTCTTTGATACTGTACAGAAACTGGAGGTACGAGCAAGAATTGGATTCTTTGCTGTGGAAAGTCAATTACAAGGACATCGAGATTAAAGAAACTAAAGATGACTCCGCGAAAGACACCGAACAGCAGCCTCTCTTCAAAGCTAACTCTAAGGTTTTTACTTGAATTTCTATATCGCATTAGTTTAAGGAATCGACTGTACGGGATCATTTATTGTTCTATTTTGCTTGTCGCTTATTTTTAGAATGCAATACAACCGCACGTAAGAACTAGTCAAGCATCGCTGAGTTCCAACCCGGACGCTGACTTTCGCTACTCGATGATATACACTCAAGTAGGAATTTACAAGGGCCGCATCTTCGCGGTGAAGAAAGTTAAGAAAAAGTCAATAGAAATCACCAGGGAAATGAAAAAGGAACTAAAAATAGTGAGGCTCGATAAAAAAAAATAATCGGTATATTACACTTGGAGCTTGAACTAACTGCATCGAACGTATTTTTCAGATGCGAGATTTAAGACACGACAATCTGAACGCTTTCATAGGAGCCTGCACCGATCCGCCCAACATCTGCATAATAGTGGAGTACTGCGCCCGCGGCAGCTTAAAGGTACCCCGATAACCAAAAGCAGGCCCTCTCCCCCTTTTTGGCCAACTCACTAAAAAAAAAAACTGTCTCCCAACAGGACATACTCGAGAACGAGGACATAAAGCTGGACAACATGTTCATGGCGTCCTTGGTGGGGGACATCATTCGGGTAAGTGCATCGACAGGCGGGACATTGGTCAAGATTTTTATTAGCCCCCCCTCCCGCCCGCGGTAACGAGCGGCTAAAAAGCCGCGCGCGCAAAGCTGTAACCATTCAGCGCGGTGACATTAATCCGGCTCTGCGCTCGTTTTCCACAGGGCATGATTTATCTCCACGAGTCCGTCATAAAATATCACGGCTCTCTCAGCACGTCGAATTGCCTGGTGGATTCGCGCTGGGTCGTTAAACTCGCCGATTTCGGCCTGCACGAGTTTAAGCGCGACGCCCAGCTCGAGCCTGCTGACGTCATGAAACAGTATCGCGGTAAATATATATCACAAGAGTCGACTCGAGTCGGCAGACCTTCTTCTCCGAGGGTCCGGTCATTTTTTTTCCTTTTTTTTAAATTGCAGGCTTGCTTTATCAGGCGCCGGAGATGCTCAGGTCGAAGGGAGTCAGGCTTCCGGTGAAGGATTATCAGAGGGGGGATGTTTACTCGTTTGCTATTGTGCTGTACGAGCTGCACGGCAGGCACGGACCCTACGGTATTACGGAGCTCTCCGCTCCAGATATTTTAAGAAGGGTTATGACCGTCGAGGACCCATTGTTCCGGTGAGTCCTTTCGAAAACTAATTTCAAACTTTGACAGTTCGAATTCAGTGCGGAAAAGGAATGAGTCTTTTATGTTCGACTTTTTAAGAGTTATTAATCTCGGGAATTTTAATTTCTTTCAACGAAGTTACGTAAATCTAGTAATTTTGAAGGATCATCATTCTCTCGATCTTGCTGCGATTTCTCATTGTAAAATTAAATTTAAAATTCGATAAAATTACGATAACTGTTTCTTTCAGACCGCAGCTGGGTCAATTAGATAATTGCTTTGACTTTGTGCGAGACTGCATTCAAGAGTGTTGGGCTGAAAATCCAGAGCTCCGTCCTGATTTTAAAACAATTAGAAACAAATTGCGCCCACTGCGCAAAGGCATGTGAGTATGAAATTTAAAGCATCTCCGTAATTCTCTTTTCTGGCGGTCGATTAAGAATCGAAAAATTTTCAGGAAACCAAATATATTCGATAACATGATGGCTATGATGGAAAAATACGCGAATACTCTAGAATTTCTAGTCGACGAACGAACTGATCAACTGACTGAAGAGAAGAAGAAAACAGGTAATTACAAGCCTCTCAAATCCTCGACTAGATCCAATGCGGCAGGAAGAAAATAAATTGGCAGTCGACGTAAATCGCGCTATCGAGTATTTCCCCTTATTTCTGGACGCTGAAACCGAGAAACGCCGCGAAAGAGAAAAAATTATACGGCGTCAGGCGCAAGGCGCCGTGATAACCCCATTAGCGCTCGCCGGATGCCATTCACGTTCGCGCGCCCTAAACTCAATCGCGCGACAACGATCGCAAGCTCAACCTGACACTTGCAATAATTAGCCGCGAGGGCCGAGAAAGCATTAGTAGCGTTTCTCACGTTCGGAGGAGCGAATTCGGATGCTTATTGCATTCTCCTTTTGTATCGATGCTGATTAAGCTCCGGTTAGTGGACTTGACTAAGAATTGCCCCTTCCCGTTAATAATATCTCGAATAATTTCAAAATCCTTATCCTCGCGAGAAAAGCAAGTAAAAAAGAGCTATATAATAAAAACGGCCACTCTCCTCCCGACGCAAGCTCTTTCTGTCGCTCCGATGTAATAAAGCGTATCGCGGCTGTACGAGAAAGTGACAATTAGCCTTAATTAGATCGCGTCTCTGAATTGCAGAGGCGCTGCTGTACGAGATGCTGCCCCGGACCGTGGCGGAGCAGCTGAAGCGCGGCCAAAAAGTCGAGGCGGAGAGCTTCGACTGCGTGACGCTTTACTTCAGCGACATCGTCGGCTTTACGGCCATGTCCGCCGAGAGTACGCCCCTGCAGGTATGCTTTCTTTTTACCGCTGCAAAAACTTTATTGCTCTTTGTTGAGATGAAAGATCAATTCTTATTTTACAAACGAAAACGATTTACTTCTTCAGGTGGTCGACTTTCTCAATGATCTCTATACGTGTTTCGACTCTACGATCGAGAACTACGACGTTTACAAAGTCGAGACCATCGGCGACGCCTACATGGTTGTGAGTAAACTTTCAACTTTGATCATTCCTCCCGACTTCAATTTGCGAAAAAGAGTTAACCGAGCTCTCCTCCGCAGGTGAGCGGGCTGCCCATTAGGAACGGAATTCAGCACGCCGGCGAAATAGCGAGCATGTCGCTGCGCCTCCTAGAATCAATTAAACAATTTCAAATTCGCCACAGGCCTCTGGACAAGCTGCAGTTGCGAATAGGAATCCATTCGGGTGAGAAAGCGCGATAAATCTAAAAAACTCCAACGCGGATAGAATCTTGGAGCTCTTTGGAGAAAAAAGAGAATTTGAAATATTCTTTCTTTCGGCACTTTATAGGTCCGGTGTGCGCGGGTGTGGTCGGACTCAAGATGCCCCGCTATTGTCTGTTCGGCGACACGGTCAATACCGCCAGCAGGATGGAATCTACAGGATCGCGTAAGGATGCTCTTTCTTTGTGCCTTCTTCCCTCTTTGTCGTTTGATGTTTTTCCGATATTTCCGAGAAAACTGGATGTTTTATTCGAGCTTGGTGGGAACAATATTTATTGGCTGGAAAATATATTATTTTTCAATCGTTGCCAGATTGTAACTTTATTTAAAAAATGAAATTTTTTTAAATTAAAATAATGTATATTATCTACCGCAGCCCTCCGTATCCACTGCAGTCTGGAAACGAAGCAGCTGCTGGACCAGCTCGAGGGTTTCAGCCTGGCGGAGCGCGGCTACGTGTCAATGAAAGGCAAAGGCGAGCGGCTCACCTACTGGCTGATCGGCGAGGATCCAGTAATGCGTGATCTTCGCACCAGATCTCGCATAGCTCGTCGGGCCGGGATCGCCGATCCCAACGGTCAACTGTCGGCCAGCGGCTCGGCCATCTTCCAGGATCCCCTCGTGCCGCGCAGCTCCTTGAAGAACAAGTCGCTGGCGAGGGCCACCTTCCTGCGCTGCTCCAGCGAGTCGCCCAAGAGGCTGAGATTCGCCAGCTCCGATCACCTCGACGAGGCGGCCAAGGGACTGAGAAACGGCGACGGAAGTAAATTGGAGTCCGTCGTCGACGGCAGCCCCTGCAGCGGACGTGGATTGTGCTCCGGGAGGTCGTCCTGCATGGAGGGAACCAGGTTGGCCATATTCTTTCCTTTTAAAAAGAAAAAAAAAATTGCCCCGTCGAAACTGTCTTTTGTCACGTTTTCCCGATTTCAGATCGTCGAGCAGCTCGTGTCCCTGTGTCGAGCACATCGGCGAAATCACTCCCCCGCCGTTCGTCCTTCCAGTGGACGTAAAACTGAAATTTCCACCGCAAACCGACAGTATCGAATTAACGAACAGTGCACCGATTCTGAGAACCGACAGTTCTCTGATCAGGATCGACAAAGACGACCAGGAGGATGAAAACGAAGACGTTACCCACGGCCGCAAGATGCTCCGCCTAGGTTTAAGAAAGGGTCTGCTGAAAGCTGCCTGCAGATCCGCTCCGAGCAGCCCCAAAAGAGACTCCGCTCTCATTGTTAGCCCCAAAAGGGCCGTGCAGTCGAACGAGGAACTGGACGAATGGGATTATGCACCGCTTCTCGATTGTCATTCGCCGCGACGACGGTGAAATGATTCATGCGGCGCAGTGAGATTTTTTTATTGTGTGCGTGATTTAAAGAATCTTCTTCTTTTATATTTTTCATTTGAGGATTGCGTCATTCGTTTTCACAAAATTTCTTGCGTTAGCTTGCTAAAATTCATTAAATGCAGTTCTGTTATAGAATTCTAGAGTATTTAAAAAGTGTTAAAAATATTTTTTTAAATAGAAAACTGCACTTCATAAAAATGTCAAAACAAAAGTACAATACAGATATTCCTACAGAAGTTATGTATTCTTATTAAACGGTATGATAAAGATCATAATTTTGTTGCGGGTAGATCGATTTTTAAGTAAAACGTTAGATCTTTAACGAAAGCATTTACAAAAAATATTTTTAAAACGCAGTTTTTTAAGTAACTTTTTTAAAATAGTATCATACTATAATTTGCAAGTATAATAAATAATAAAAACTTACAATGACGTACAAAAATGCCTTAATAATAGAAATATTTCCGTTGAACTCAACTGCCATGATTGTCTAACTGCAAAGTTCTAATATATTCAAAAATTTATATATATTTATTAAATAACTATTATTACATTAAGCATTACTCTTAAGGATTACGAATTAGGATTTAATTACAATTATTACGAATAGAATGGTAGAAAGAATGTTAAAAGTTTAAAGTAAACTTTAAACTCTTAGGTTAATTAAAAGTTTTCAATCTGTAATTTAACAGCGATGTAAACTTTTTCTCAGTATCACGTAACAAATATAAAATTTAACGTGCAGTCTAAAAAACTTTTCTATCGCGACCGCATGCAGCGTGAATACTTGTACGTTTTTATGTGTTGCAACAATAAGGTTCCACAGAGAAAAGTTAGCATAATTATAGCAGCTTGTATTTTTCCAGAATGTTAGAACAGAAGAGTACGTTATTTTCTATTGGAGTGTTTACTTTGTGTATTTACGGCTTGCGTTTTTAGAATGTACGGACAATCAGAAAGGCTCGTGGTTTTTGTCGATATTTTCAATCGCAATACAAGCGCGCTGATATCCCGTGACTTTTGTAATTATGTATACCGCAATGTATTAATAATTTACACATGACAATAATCGGTAATAATATCCACGTTGGCAGATATTATTTCGTGAGTGGATTTTTTTATCTGATTTTTTTTTTTTTTTTTGTACTTTGTGCGCAGTATATTATTTTGTTGCATAAATGAACCTTTAGGTATTTGTTAGCTCTTTGTATTGTAGTAAATAGTAGCAGATAAATGTGCAGTTATTAAGGGATTAAAATACGTAAGAAAAATTTCAATAGAATCTAGTCAAAGTTTCAGGGCTACTAAAATTCATTTTGCGTTATTAACCTGTGAAACGTATATGAGGACAATATTGAATGTTATTTAGGCAGCCTAGGAAACTTTTGTAATTCTGTACCATTTTATGTTAGTATCAAATTATATGGATATAGAGATAGTTTTCAATGTGAACTATGCATTATTAAAATTCAAAAGTCGTGAACGATGTTTAAAATAAAATTTTACTAAAATTACTTATTTTGTTTCTTTCAAATGAATACCACTATTTATTTGCGCATCACAAATTCTATTTTTATAAAACTCATGGAACTCGGTGAAGTATTTTTATCCTCGAACCCATACCTCGATAAATTAAATAGCCTTTTATTTTCCTGGAGTGCTAAATGCGTTTTTATCGTGCTAAAAATAAAAATTGACAGTGTGACCGAAACGTGATCGCGACTATCATTCGTGCAGGCTTGTCTGAAGGGTCACAGTCTTCTGGCGTCTTCGAACCCCAAGTGGAAGGAAAACATAAATTCAACGAAAATAGTGTTATATTGTATAACAAAAAGTAACTTTTATTTTTTAGCTGTCAGCGTAAAGTTTGTTTAAAAACTACACGTAAAAAATAAAATTCAGAATTTTATTGCATTTTCTATTCAAAGTTTATTTTTTTTTTTCAAATTTATTCGTTTTAAAGGAAAAAGTATTTTAAAATAGAGATATATTTTTAATAAGAAATAAATATCGAATGAAGAACAGAAGGTAAAAACAGTCTTCTCTTCTTTAAAAAACTTGACTACCTTTACGCCTATATTTACATAGTTTTAAAATCGAATAAAAAGAACGAAGATTATACTCGATTAAAAAAATCAGCGCAGCAACTAGAACGGCAGCGCTCAAAACTCGAAGGTGCCCATACTCCGCTTATCGTCCTCCGGCAGGCTTTTCCCAATTTGTCACAAGCTCGGGGCAGATAGAAGCTGCTCGAAGCTCGAGATAGTGGTATCGATGAGCACACACGACGCAAGCGCCAGTTTCAATTTGCGCTTTCCTCTCTCGCGTTTATAATGCGTCGCGCACAAAGAATCACGTGATCGGCGGTGCAGGCGCGTTTTATACCTGAAAACGAGTTCGGCAAACGCGGATCTGGCCGCGCTCCGTGTATGAGTAACGAGCCGCGTGAGCGAGCGAGACACGCGGATTACGTAAAGAGGCCGCCGCCGGAGATCTGGAAGAAGAGCGCCGAGAGCTTGATCCTGAAAAGTCAGTTTTCCGCCTGGCGTTGCTGCTCGTGCACTTTATGCTCATTACTTATTGCCGATAGCGGCGAGCTAATATTTGAGCTTCGGCTCTCGGGGAATGCTGGAAATATAATGCGAGAACGTTCGAGAGGTGCAATCGGAGGCGGCCGCTGGCTTTTGAAACTGAAGTGATCGGGGGACACTTTGCGCCGGGAGTATATAGAAATGCTAAAAGTGTTAATTAATACTTGGGCCATTAATAAAAGACTCGTAAAGATTAGAAAGAATCGCCGCTGCGATAACGAAATGGTCTTTGAGATATTTTTCATTTTTATGGTCGATAAAATTTTAAATGAAATCTTAAAATGTTTTTCAAATACTTCCTTAAGATCCTCTTCGGTGTTTTTTTTTTACTTGCAAATAATTTTGTCGTTTTCGCGGCATTCAAGTCATTAAACCATTGTGCAGTTAATTTAAGAGTGCAGCATAAAATTTTGTCATCAAGTTCAATTATAAAAAATGTGAACGGGGCAACATTAGCTTTTCATTATTTTTTAGCAAAAGAATAATTAGTTGAAGCGAATTCGTACTCTGCGTAATTACTTCTCCAAATCTCTTAGGTTCAAGAGCGATATTTACCAGCCGCCAATAGCACGTAAAAATAGATTCTCAGAAAACTAGATGCACCTTTCGACTAGCAAGCGACTCGGCTTATGTTTTAAACAAAAAAAATCTGAAAAACAAGTAGTCCGCCACAACTAACTCCGCTGCACAGAGCCCATTAACAGCTCCCGATAAGCAAGTATAAAATTCGCAGCGCTTTCTTACAATTGATCCATCCCGAGAGAGAGAGAGAGAGAGAGAGATGGAGAGAGAGAGAGATAGATCAGTGGGAGCGCAGTCCGTCGCGTCCGTCCACATGTAGGAGAAAAAGATATCTCAGCGCTCGCAGTCGTCCGTCATTGCCTGTAATGCGGCTGAAAGACAAGAGAGGGAGAGAGGTGGCATGCTTCCGGCTGAGAGAGTCGGCTCGGCGTCGTCTCACGTCGCGTTCGCCGGCTCTCTCTCTCTCTCTCTCTCTCAGCCCCGGTCGCGACTGGCGCACGAGAGAGAACGAGAGAGAGAGAGAGAGAGAGCTTGGCCGTGCCATCTTATTTACCGCTGAAGTGCTTGTCGGCCAAGTTAGCGCGCCGCCATCATCCAATCTAGGGCCGGCGCGCCGCTAGAGAAGAGGGGAAACAATTGTAAGCATCCCGATTCCGCGCGGCGAAATCATTTAATATTTGACGTCAGGCCCGATTATCGTATATAAGCTCGCCCCCCTCCCCCTCTCTCTCTCTCAGGTCGGCGCCGGGGAGACCCGGGGGATGTCCCCGAGCCGCAGCCGACGACGGAGCTTGAGAGCTTGCGCCGAGAGAGCGCGGCTTTCTGCTTTCAATCGTTAATGATTCTCTCGGCTCTCTGGGATCCGCGGTTACGTTAACTGGAATTCGCCGAATTCACCGTGAACGATATAAAGAACAGCTTTTTTTTTCTAACGAGGTTACATTACGATTCAAGTTAATTCAAATACATTATGCTAAAAGTCGTCTGCCTCTCGCTGCTCGTGCGTATACGCGGTGAAATTCGCGCATCGACAAATGATTTAGGAATATTGCACGACAACATTTCTTTTTCAATGACTACTGTATCAAATAACGAATTAATATTAGAATTTAATTCGTCATTAACAAGTCCACGTGCGCATTATTCATCGAGCGTTACCTTTTAATCCATTATCCAGTTTTTCAATTCCCGCGAAAAAAAAAACTCGAATTAAAGCACTCAATTACACAGAAACGTCGGATCGAGCGGAGATTTATCGCCGTCGTCTCTCGCGTGGCGCGAAAAGAAAAAAAAAACAAATCGCGCACGCGCGAAATAATATGCGAAACGAGTATATGGTGTCCGAGCCGCGTTAATTAGACACTCCGATTTATCAAGAGTGACAGGAAAAAATTGTACAAAGAGCCTCCGAAGATCGCAATCGCGAGCGATTGTCTCGCGAAAAATAATTTTCATCTCGGCAATCGAGTCTCCGTATCGCCTCGAATCATCAATCTGTCGGTTACGCCGATCAGCCCGGGCACGTGCGAGTCTATACGAGCTCTCCGATCGTTTTTTTTTTCTCTCTTTTTTTTTTTTTTTTTTAAAGGAGGCAGAAAAAAAAAGTCTACGCGGCCCGGCGAATATTGTTTATCGAATAATACGCTGATTTTATCACGGCTATTTATAGGCAAAAGAATTGAAAACGGAAAAAGGAAAATACAATGGAGAGGACTGACGGTGACAGAGCCGACGAGTTACGAAAAGTCTCAAGGCTGGCTTCGAGTCGCAGCACGTGGTGCGCGGGACTTGGCGCTAATTTGGAACGTGGGAAGAACTTTGAGGATAATGCTCTGATGGTTAATTCACAAATCGCGGGTAATCGCGAAATTCATTAGAATCAAATTGAGAGCTTAGATTGCTTATGTTCGTCGAATTTTCAGCCGATATATTTTTAGTTATATACGTTGCGTTGGCGAATTCTCGCAAAAGAACTCCGATCTGCAAACGAGCAATCGAAAAGAAAATCTCGTCTTGTTTTCTCGATGATCGGGCTAAAAATAGCCCTCGATCAAGATGCAATATTCCAATTCCTCCCGATGCATAATGCATTCCGCAATTTAAAATGATATAGCTCCCTCGAAAAAGATTGAAAAAAATTCAAGCTCCGAATAATCCGATTGCGATCTGTCCCCGAAAAGATCATGTTTTCGCGGATCATCTTGGTCGCGTCTCGAAAGCAATGTTTTTTTTAGTCGGCACACACTCTACTCTGTGAGCATTACGATTTGCGCTGCAAGAAAGTGGCGGGCGCAGATCGCTGTTGACTCTTCGCGCAGATAAGATAGCAGATGTTCGTCTCTCGGTCGCCATCGTCACACTGCGAAACGTCACGCGAATTCGAGCTCCGACGACTGCTGCTCGAACGACGTAAAACCTATCCTCCTTCGTGAGCTTCGTTTCTTTCGCTAATAATGCTCGAGTCTTGTTAGATTTTTTATGCGTGCGCCTCTATTATGCGGAGAAAGAAGGCTTTAATTTTTTAACGTTTCGAAAGAATTATTTTGATGTTGCTCTTATAATTTAAACTTTAAAATGCAGACCGAGTGTCAAGTAGAATAAGAATTTGCGAAACAGGAAGATTCAAAGTTGTGGAATGCAGTTCACTGAAAAATACTTTATTAATTTTCTACAATTCTTCATTTTTTAGGCTACGCGTGTATAAAAATTTAAAAATAAAAATATATTTTATTATTTTTAATAAAAGAAGAATACACATTCTACGTAATTTTTAAGTAAACCTATGACAATGCAAAATATTGAATATAATACCTGTCTATCTTACATTGTAACACTGTTATTGAGCATTATCAATTACAGAACACTTTAGTTAATCAAATGACACCTGAAACAACAAAGCAAAATTAGCATACAGAGATGAAATCATACATAATGCATTCCGAATGAAAATCTTAAAAATGAAAAAAAGTCTCTAATGCCTTAGCACTAAAAAGAATTTTGATTAAAAAAAAATTTTTTTATTTCGTAAAAATCTATACACTATTTTAATTGTTATCTTGTTTATTTTTTTAAACCCAATACTCGTAAAATGTAAAATAAAAATTCAAGCGGCAAAAAATTCTTCCGTTTGTTTGTACAAAAACTTTTCGAGTTTTATCGGGAATCATTGAGCAGCCGGAGCTTAAAAACGCAGAGTTAAAAAATATTTATCAAGCGATTGCAATACAGATGCCTGTTCACATATACACATATATATATATTCGAGGCGTCACGTATAAATAAAATAATGAAAGAAACGGATTTTTCGGAAATGAAGGTTTGCTGCATGCATGTCTTTTTGCACGTAAGAGTTAAAGCCTTCGTTTCGCCTCGTCACTCGCGCGCCTTTAACCGTCTTCAAATTTGCCTTTACCGAGCACAACTGACGAAATTCAGCTTTATCTCGACGCGAATGACGAAAAATTCAACTATTTATAGAACTTTATACCTCTCTTGTCGTAGCATTTGACTTTGACCGAATATATCAGCGATGATTTTATAAAATGAACTTTACATTATGAATGATTATTCGGGTTAACTAATCGAAGATCAACCTCGAGTCGTTCGTATAAAAAGAGCGAAACTTTATATATGTATATAGAGTCGAAAAACAGCACTTCTTTCGCGCGCTCGTTTTACGCAAAATTACAATGTTTTTTTTTTTTTTTAGGGAGCCGCTCGCACATCTGCGCGCTCCGCCGTGACGTAAATCGAGGCGAAATGCACCTGCGATGGACGCAGCGGAAGGTGCCGGTGAACATTGCAGGCCGGAGTATCGCGCGTTTCGTCCGGGGCGGGGAGGGGAATAAAACGACGGAGGAGAAGAAAGCGAGCGGCTCGTTGCGTTAATGCGTCGATTACACGCGGATGGATCGACTGAATTTATGTAATTATAAACCGATATTTTTAGGATTCTTGGAAAAGTCCGCCGATTATGCCAAAGTATGCTAAACTTTATCGGCCGGTTCTTGCTTGAAGTGTATTTTTAGACCGAAATCGCGTAATATTGGAATGCGCTCAATTTGCGCCTGATAAATTACCGCGTTTTTTTCAATATTTAGGCTATAAATATTTGCGGCTTTAATGCGCTTTTATGCCGACTCTTGCGAGAGTGAATGAAACTTTTAAAATCGACGTATTTTCCCCGAAACACATCGACAAAGTTTTTCTCCAAAGTCGAGTCCGCACGCGCGACGCGTGAATCAAAGTGAATCAGAGGTTCGGTGGTAAATACGTTGTCGCGGCGTCATCGATTTCGCGAAGGCGCCAGGCTCTTCGAAATTCTAATAAAGATGCAAACAAGCGCGGCGACGATCGCGTCGCGTTTGAAAATTTCTCGCTTCGAGCGCGTAATCTCGCTGTTTAAAAGGTGATTAATGATCGCTCTATAGTCGGCAGACTGTACAGGCAGGTTTTCGAAGTGTACGCGGCGCTTTTTGTTCCCCCTGCCTCTCGTGCAATTTCTCCAGCCGGAATGAATTACGACTATTGGCATATCGATTCCGGCGAGACAATCAAAAGTCGGCGTGAAATACAGCTGACGTGCGTGATTGATAAAACACGTTAAATGGGAAATTAACTGTGTGCGAACAGGCTTCGATTTGATGTACATCCCGAGAAATGAGGTATTTTTATTCTTTGTGGAAAATTTTGATTAAAACTCCTTGCGCAAAGGCACTTTACTTCAAAATCAATAAAGGAAGAATTATTAGCACGACAGAATTGATAACTCCGTCGATTGATGTTCTCGATCCTCGACGTTAATCCTAAATCTTAAAAAACTCACCCGCTGCAGCTGTTAGCCGCAATCGGCCAGAATTCCCTATATC
Organism: Ormyrus pomaceus; assembly: GCA_900474385.1. Classification (NCBI taxonomy): domain Eukaryota; kingdom Metazoa; phylum Arthropoda; class Insecta; order Hymenoptera; family Ormyridae; genus Ormyrus; species Ormyrus pomaceus. The sequence continues at coordinate 40,131 of UCOM01000215.1, forward strand.
ATTCCCCAAAGAGAATTTCCGTCGCGCTAATAAAGCCACTAATCGGTCATCGGAAGGAAGGAAAATGTGCAGGCGCGCAGACTCGCGCCCACGAACAAAGCTCGAGAGCCGCAGGCGGAAGGAAGAAAGAGTGAGCGCGGACTATAAATAGCCGCGCGGCCCTCGCAGCCGGCAACACCTGTTCGAAATCGGCTCGGCGCCTGCGCGGACAATGGGGCCCCTAAGCCTCCTAAGCGTCACTCCTCGCGCGACTTATTATCCAAGCGCGCGGGATATTGCAGGTGGCTCGAGAGTCTAAGCTGGCATTGGCTGCCCGCGGAGATCGCTGCCCAATTAGTCAGCCCCGCTTGTAATATTCTGGCCTGTTTGCGTAGGTTCTTGTTCTGAGGCTGGCTGGGGAACTGATTTATGCGAGGCTGAGGATGCTTCTGAGCTTGTTCGAGTCCTCATAAGCGGTTGTTTATACTTCGTGTAATCGTTGTGATTTTCTCTTCATTTTGACTGGCTTAATAGAATCTTTAATTTCATGGTTGATTCATTGTTATTAAATTATGAGGTTCCTTGGAAACAAGTGACGTTATAAATGACAGCGCGATGTTGTGGGGGAGGAGGACTTAATTAAATGAATACTGGTTTCAAAAACGTTAATTACAATGTTCCTATTATTGCCACACCTGTTTACGAACCTTTCTTAAAGCACAAAAAAAAAAGAAATTATTCGTAAGAAATTATTAGTAATAATTCACAAATTTAATTAACTACGCGGATATACATCATATTTATTCATTTACAAATTGATTAGAAAATATTTTGAAATTTTCGTTACTACAAGAATCGACAAAAAAAGCTCTGAAAGTTATGCTTATTAGCCAATCGAGCCCATCCATTTTTCTCCTATTCGTTGCCTAAATGACATTGCAATTTCCAAGAAAAATATTGATGATGTCTCTATTAATATCTCGAGAACCAGATTATATATAAAGATATATAATTTACGAGGTCATCTAAATTGACATGTTAATTTCGTTTCAAACTTAAGCACGTGTCGTCGAAACTAAACGAACAAAAAAAAGAACAGATGCTTTTTAGCTTTTAATATCAATTCATTTCGAAATATTCACAACCCGCGTGAATTGAGCTTTTTGCTGTAGACCACTTAAGTACGTGTAAAAATCCATTCTAAAGCGTGTTCTTGTTGTGATATCCTATCTAATCACCTGCAAAGACTAGTAGACACGACGCTCTCGAAACTTTTCTTTTCGATCTAATCTAATTGTCGAAACTCGTTGAACATTAGCAAGTACAAGTGTTTTAACGCTCGTAACTTTTGAAAATTGTTATTATGTTTATTACAAAATGGCATTCGAATAAGAATGAAATATAAAACCAGTTTGTAAAATAAAGTTTACGTAACAGAGCTGGCGATAAAAAATAATCAATTCTCAAAAGTTATTTTTAATTAATCTAGTGTATTATAACGTTTTTTTTACCATTTCCGAGTTTTTGGTTTATTAGAAAATTCCAAGTTTGTAAAATAAGCAAATTTGTATGCAAAGAGAGCGTTAAAAGCTCAAAGTTAACTTCTTCCTACAATTATTTGTTTATTTTTCCGCGGCTTCGAAGAAGTATAAATATTCAATTTTCCGCACATTTATTTAGACACTTTGCGTTACCTAATGACCCCTCCCACACTTCCAGCGGAGCTTAACGACCGGAGTAAAAAAAGAGTTTTAATTAAAAATACGTCAAAATTACAGGCGACAATATACATCCGCAAAGACAGCCGCGGACATTTACATGAAATTTGCACTTGAAGCAGCGGTTCGGAAAACGTTCCCGGCCGACAAAAACGCAGAGCGCAAAACTCCCATCTCTCTCTGGCTTTTGAAACGCGCAGCGCCATTGGCGCGATAATTAGCGAAGCAAAGCGTTTTTACTTTCGGTTTGAAATATGCGGCTGCGGGCTATTTATAGAATAACAAGCATATGTGCCGAGATGAACTCTGGTGTTTTTATTGTCGCGTCGAAGCGAGAGAGAGAGAGAGAGAGAGCGCCGCGGCAAAGATAGGGCTTGAATTCGCCGCGCGTTTCGACATCGCGCCAAAGCGATTGTAGCGACTTTTAACGTCGCGCACCGCCACATTTCGTGCGGCAGAAAAAGTTCGCACACATGGCGGGGCATTTTATTATTGGGGATTTTTACGAGCCGCTTTGCCGCATTTTTAATGACACTCGCGGCAAAAAGGCATTCGACAATTTTAAACGTCGCAATTTCCGCTTTATTTTAATTGAATTACACGCAGTTAAACACGCCGTACTTGTTTAATTTTATAACTCGAACGAAAATTAATAGCCGCAGCACATTTTTGCGGAAAACGATCGCGCCGAACTATTACTTTAAAAGCATCGCATAAATGAGGGGCAATAATTTTCCTTGTCACTTTTACACAATATAATAAATGTGCATAATAGCGTCCCGGCTCTTTAAAAAAAAAACTAACTGTAGAAACTGTTTAAACGTAATTTTGAAATGCGCATACAATTGCATTAAAGAGCTTTGGGTTAACATGTTGTTAACGTAACAAAGGCTTGTCGCGAGAAGCGAGGAGAAAGGAATGTAAAGTTCGTTAAAGCGTGCTAATTAAAGATTTCCTTATCAATGGCGAACCCGATAGGAGGCGTCGCACCGAGTATATATAACCGAACCTTTATCGGTAAACGACTTTCTATCCAGTGTGTCATCGCGCGCAAATAGCAATCGGTGCACTTTTTTTTCCTCTCTCCCTCTCTCTCTCTCTCTCTCTCGATTCTCCTCCCTTTTTTTCGCGTTCGACAGAAATATTTTATACTTTCGCAACGCAGTGCACTTTAAACTCGCAACGAAAAGCTCGCTCGGGATCCTCCGCGACTCAACAGGCTGCAAGATGGCGGTTCGCGTAACAGGTGTCAGTTGCTTTCTCGAAAGCTCTTGCGGGACACGTGCTTTCTCGGGAATTTAAAAGCTTCTTTTCGCAGAATTTCTTTGGACTTTTTCAACGCGCAAAAGCTCCCCGCAAGCACTTTTACGTTAAACGCATAACGTAAAGGAAGATTTACTTTTATGGAAAAATTAGTTGACGATGGGATCGCAAAGAATATTCCATTAAAAGCAAACCCTGATAGCTTTTAATTGAGTTAATAACAAAACATAATTTACTTCAATTGGATCGGCGCAATCTAATCTCGTAAAGAACGGAAATCAATTCCACAGTCCGAGGGATTACACTCTAAAAGCTTTACAGAGTCAATGCATTCCTCCACTTCATCGTTTACATTCCTGCTCCAGCTTCCATTGGAATCAATTTTCGCAATCGAAATCACGCGAGAATTAGAAAAAAAAACTTTTCTCCACTCGAGGCGGTGCAGTCCTCGAAAATCGAAGAAGCCCCCTTTCGGCGGGCGAGAACCGGTCCGGGGCCCAAAAGGCCCGGCGAGAAGGGTTCGCCTTTGTCCCGCGCGCGGGCGCCTCTCGGCTTGCAACCGATGCGACACGCGGCTCTCGGTTGCGGCGGCGGCGGCGGTGGCGGCGGGCGGCGCAGCGGTGCTGCCGCTCTAGCGGCCCCGGTCTCGCTTACGAGAGAGAGAGAGAGAGCGCGCGCGCGAGCGAGCGACTGGTCTCTCTCTCCCGCTGCGCTGCAGCTCTCCGGCCCTCCTCGCGGAAAATATCATGTGTTCGCCCATTCGCCGACTGGCCTCAGTATGACGCGGCCTCTGCTTACGCGCGGTTGCCCCCCCGACTGAGAGAGTAGCCCGCGGTACAGACGCAAGTAGACGTCGATCGCACGATCGCTCGCTCGCTCGCCATTCCCCGCGACACATTTCGCGCGCGCACTGGGCTCTTATCAAGTGGGCTCTGTATTGTGTCGCGCGCCTGCGCGCCTCCGTGTTCGACGCGGCACCGTTTTCAAAGTGCTTTTCCGGAGAGAGAGCTTCTAACCTCTTGAGAAAATCTGCCGAGGCAGCGCTCACTCTCTCTCTCTCTCTCTCTATCTCTCTCTGTGTGTCTGTGTTATCGGGCCCGCGAGCGGAGAGGCGAGGAGGAAAACAGAGCGGCAAAAAAGCGGAGAGAGAGAGGAGAGCAGGGGCGGCCTTCCTCTTCGTCGACAGCAGTGGCCGTCCGGCTGCTGCTCCGCGAGTGCGCCTGTTTTTTTTGTCAGTGAGTTCTCTTTTGCAAAATACACCCGGCAAAAGCCAGCGGAGGAACGAAGGGCCGCCATTGCGCAAAACGTCCTCCGTAGTGATCTGTGATACAATATACACCCAGAGGAAAAGAGAGCGCCGCTCGCGAAGAGGTGTTTTTTTTTTTTTGTTTTTTGGTTGCCTTTGTTTTATCTTTATGGTGCATGCAGATTGAGTGCGCGAGAGGCAGTGCAGGAAGTGAGGATTCGCCCGAGGGAGAGACGGGCCCCGGCCGCCGGCGCGAATGAGAGGATCGGCACCGGGATTATTACCATGCTGGACACGGCCACGACTCCCAGGTAAAGTCGCAAGCGCCGGAAGGAAATCCGCTCCCCCCCTCCCCCACGCCCCCGTGTCGAGTGCGCGAGTGCAGTTGCTGGGTTGTGCAGTGCTTTTCCTTCGGTGGCTCTCTCCGTGCGTCGTGCGGCCGTGTTGTCGCCGGGATGACCGGCACGGTATTCACGCTCGGAGGGGAATAAAATACTTTGAATTGTTGGTAAACTCGCCGGGAAAAAGGCGAAGGATGATGCTGTTTTAAGCGATATTGCTACCGGGAACCCGGGCCTGCTTTCCAACGAAGTATTCGTTTTGGTTACCTTTTTACCGGCTCGAGAGATTCGAGGCACCTTCGTTTCGAAGTAGCAGCAGCAGCAGCCAAAACGCCCCGGAGCCCCGTCAATTTATGTGCGCTTGCAAGTTCGCGTAAACAATCGGTCTATTTTCGCGGCGACTCGCTCCCCCGGAGTCCAAAGCTCATCCGCGAGAGGAACTCTTGAACTTTCAGCAATGCGTCGCGTAAGTGCATCTGCGGCCGCTGCCGGTCGAAAAATAGAATTGGCTTGATATCGGCCGTCTTTCTTTTCTTACCTTGGATTTTCTATTCTCTCTTTCGTCCGGGCTATTCTCGGCGGGTGTTTGCTCGGGACTGTGGGTACTAAGTACTTTTTTCGCGCGTCGAAGAGGAAGCTCTCTCGGCCTTTTTTTTACGAGCGCGAAGCGCTGAGAATATATTTATTGCGGTCGATTGAAAAGTGCCGATTGCGCTTTCTTGCGACGAAGCTTCGTATACTTTTTTTCGTTCGCGAGGAAGTGCGTAAAAGTTTACAGTTGGACCGCGACTTAAAAAGTGTCATTTTCGCGATGTTTACCAAAGTTTCAATTTACCCGGGAATGGAATTTTTTTGCACACCGGTATTGAAAGTTGGCTGCTTAGCGTTCGATCGATATTTCTAACTTATAATAAGGTATAATTTATTGCAAATTTTGAAAAATATTCTCGATAAATTTATAATAATGTAAATATGCTGTAGCTTTACTTGAATAAATGCATCAGCTGTTGAAAAAGTTACCGTGAAAGGTAAGAAATACGTTGCGCCACTCAAATTTTTTTTTGCTTAATCCTCAGACGTGTAGCGGTTATTTTTAATCTTTCATATACACGTAGAAAAACAAATATTTGCATTAGCTCGACCATTGTAATTATGAAACACTACATTCCTATCTTTAAATAGCTGCACAAAAATAATCATATTATACGTAACGCATAAATCGACTTTAATTATTAATCAAAGGCAAATACGCTTATCCAATTATACAATATTGATTAACAGCTCAAAAACTTTACCGTCCATAAAATCAGAAAAAGTCCGAGCGAAGCATCCTCTTTATATTCTTGTCCTCCGCCAAAGAAATTGCAAAATATCGAAAATCTCAAGTTTCTCGAAGAATAGGTTAAGCAAACGTCGATAGCAATTAGCGATAATCCCTATCTCGTCCGCCATCTAATCTCTCTCGCGTTCAAAGTCTGAATTTTTCGCAGCGCCTTCTGCTTTTATAAACCCACTTCCCTCGGCGACTATTTTGATCGCATCGAGAAAAGAGCATCGCAACAGCAGCGGCGGCAGCAGCGGCAGCAGCAGCAGCGCTTCTGCAAACACTACCACAGACGACGTCGCGATAACTCCACGACTAGTGGGCGTGAATTTATTATCTGGTTTTCAAGAAGTATGAAAAAAAAAAGAAAAAAACGTTAATCAAACGAGCGACTAGTGTAAATTTTTCCGATCCGACCGAGTCTGTGTGTGTGCGAGCTTGTATACACGTACACGCGCGACGAGGCTATTTTTAGAACGAACAGGTGTCAATCTCGCGGCGACCGAGCCGCAAATAAACTCCGCCGGCTGCTTTCTTGCGGGAAAAATCTTTTATGCCTTCGGCCGCGCGCATTATAAAAATCTAAAATCCTCGGCAGTCCCGACGAGAGTCCCCGATGAATGTAGGATTTCGCCGGCTGGTTTTCGGGCTGAATATTGTTCGGCTGTCACAACCGTTTACCTTCCGGGCCCCGACGTCCGTGATGCATTGGGAAATTTTACGGTGAATCTTTCTCCTGTTGTCGAGGTGTCGGCAGTCTTTTAAGGACCGTTAATGGCTCGACGCAACGTGTAAATATATCGAGAAATGTGTTTTGGCGACGCGAAAGGAGAAAATGTAATTATTTATATCTTGCACTCCAAAGATATAAAATATTTATTTGCATAATCATCGTTTAAGTGAAACTTTAATTAGCCTTTAATTGTGGATCTTTCTGTGCCACTGCTAAAAAATCATGGAAAACAACTTAATCGACAAACGACCTCGTCGGAGCTCTCTCGTGTATAAATAATTTCAGTATTATTTAAATAAATAAGATAAGGCCTCTCGAGTCGCGCGCGTGTATTTTAAGCTCTCCTCGCGCTAAAGTGACACGTGCACCTTCGACTCCTAACCTAAAATATTTATCAAAACAAAACTTACTCGGCCAGTCCGGCAGTGTCTAAATCTAAATAACCCTGTTAATCAGAGACTAATGAACGCCAACCTTTCATCCTCGGCGAACGGTACAAGAATTCTCATTTCTATTAATAGAATACACCGAATTCCGATCGAAATTATCAATTGCCTCGGCGCGTACAGCCGAGATTCCTTTCGACGCATCGTGTCGGGTAGCGACGTTTATAACCGAAGCGTAAAAAAGCACAGCGATCGCGGCAGGCTTTTTTACGATTTCGGAATAATCTCTCGTCCCAAGGAGAGTAGAAAGCCGGGAGCGAAGGTAGACAGGCGCCGTTCGGAATTTCAAAGTCTCGATATTCGGATATTCGTTCGGGCGCCGGGTCCTGATCTCTCTCTCTCTCTCGAGGTCGGCCTTCCAGCAATAATTTTATGCGCGTCTATTAACGGCGCTCGACGAACAATCCTCGTGTCGATGTCCGCGTTTATTTATTCGACTTTCTTCGGGGCTTTTTCCCCGCCCCGCGCTTCGGTGCGGAGCGGTTCCGAAAAATCCTGCGGTTTCCGCGAGAGCCGAGGAGAGCGGTGTGTTGTGTGTGCGTTCGCGAGTACAAAGTCACGCTTGTGGTTCACCTCATTCGACGTACACTTTGTGCATTAAAAGCTCGCGTGGGCTTTTGAGGGAAGGTGCCTGATATGCAAAATAGGTCCGGCGATTTTCGGGAATTATAGTGCCTTTGGATTTTTCGCGGAAAAAACAATTAAGTTTGTTGCTGCACTTTTCTTTAATTTTATGTAATTTTTCATCAATCTTGGCTGCTTCGCGCAATAAAGATAGCACTGTTTTGAGGTGCAATAATCAAGCTTGCGTTTTAGCTAATTGCTATTATAAATTGTTTAATTAGGCTAATATCGGCGCATCATACATATTTATTACATAATATAATGCATATTTATTACCAACACGCGTTACATTGTATGAATAACTTGATTGATACATATAAATTTCAGATTGCAAAGTACATAGGATCATTTATCTAAATTATAATTAAGTGCAATAATTGGCATTAATAAATTTGATGCGTGATTCAGCAGAAGGTATTTTTAGTCCCAATCTCAAAAAAAAATCATTATTACCGATATTACACTTTTAATCTGAACGCGATAGCACAATTTTAATTCATTATAAGTTAATTGACGTTAATAATAAGTGCTTTTGAAAGAAAAGTCATTGCAATATTTATAATTCAACAATTAAACAAAATATTACTTTAAGAAAACTTTTAGATCAATACACGCGCTCTCCAAAATCGCCATTCGCGTGTATTTTTCTTCGAGTAATTCAGATTCAACGGCTACTTAACCCGATTTAAACGATAATCCCTCCTCTTCGAGAGACAAGATTTTTCATCGAGCAGCCTCAGCTTCTTTATCAAGTCCGATAAGACAAGTTTCACGCACGAAAGCAGACCTGCTTCGGAAGACGCGTACGTCAAACGCGATCGCCCGCCGAGCACTGCTCGCTCGCAAGCTTCGGTGCCTCGCCGTTTATCGGCGGCAACGAGTCAGGAGAGAATCCAGTATTTACCTTGCCTCGCGGCCGTTACTGCCGGTGTTCTAAAAATACACGCCGGTATCGCACCTCTAAAAATAGCTCCGCGCGCCGCGATTCAATATTCTTTCTTTCGGCCGTTGGCTCTTCTTTTTGCGCCGCCATCCCCCGAGGATGCAGCGGCGGCGGCGGCGGCGGCGGCGGCTCCCTTGAAGAGAAAAAAAGCAGCGGTGACATCTCTGCTCGTATATCGGATTACCGGTTAACCTTCCTCTATTAGACTCGTGTGCTTGGGCAATTTGCGCGCGGAGCTGCACGGGAGGAGGGAGAGAGAGAGAGAGAGCTGGACGATTGGCTGCCGTTGCCGCAGAAACCAGATTACGCGCGTGGCGCGAGCTCCTGTTCGCCAGTGAAAGCACACGCCGCCGCCGCCGCCGCTGCTGCAGCCGTCGTCGTGCTCGTTCCGCCTTGTAATCATTTTTAAGTCACTTTCGAGCGTTGCTCTGCCTCTTCGGCGTATATACATGTGTGCACTCGCTAACTCGCCGATCGAACCTGGATACCGGCTTCTCCGCCGCCGCCGCCGCCGCCGCTATCCGCCTGTGCTCGTTTCGCTAATACCGACTCTCCGCTGTATAATTCGAGTACCAATGATGCGCGAAACTTTGAGCTTCCCCTCTCGCTTTTTTTTCTTTCGGCTTTGCTCGAGAGCGCAGCGCAACGGTTGCTGGAGATCGGTTTTCAAAATTGATTCTTGTGTATTTTTTTAGAAGCCAACAACACGTTTCAGGCGCATTCTATATTCGAGCGAACTTTTTGTTTGTTGACTTGCAACTGAATTCTATTTGCAGTCCGAAGACCGTGACATTGTCTTTAAATATTTTTGTTTCGTAATTGCCAACCGAATTGGCGCGTAATAATCCTAAACGAATTAATTCCACAGTAAATGAAGCCGAGTATATATATATATATATATATAAGTACCAACGAAAATATTGTCGACGCTCGGCTCGCTATTTTCTATACAAGCAAACGTTCTCGCACCGGCAGCGACTCCCGAGTTCACTCGGCCTTCTCCCTCTCTCCTCCTCTCTCTCCTTCCGTCTGTCCACTTGCAAATATTGCAGGCGGCGCTCGTCGGCCGGCTCCAAAAATAGTGGAGAAGCGCGACGCGACGGTGACGATGAAAACGATGACACGCATTGAAAAACGTCGAGAATCGGTCAGCGCACGCAGTGAGAGAGAGAGAGAGAGGCCTCGCGCGCGCGGAGAGCCGCCGGCGCATACCGAAATAACGAGAGCTTATTTGCGTATTTATGCGCGTTCCTCGGAGGCAGAACGAAAAGGAAAGAAACGAGCGGCGACTCGTGTCAAAGCGCCGATGCGCGCGTATGTATTTCGAGTGTGGCTCGGAAAACGCGGCAACAAAAAAAAATCCGGAGGGAATGCCGAGGGGAAAAGAGAAGCGCGTCCTTACCTGTCGGAAACTCGAGGAAAAGAAGGCGGCAGCTGCGGAAGATAAGAGCTGATAAATATTAATGTCGATCATTCGAGCCTGCTTCTTTTTTTTTTATTCGCGACATCGTCCGGAAGTGATCCAGCGATAAAAGCTCGACTTGTGCGTCCTGACAAAAGAAAAATGGCTTGTAATTATTTAGGAGCTGAGCCTCGCGAATGCAGCGAATAACTTGACAACTTTTTGAGCTTTCGCTTGCAATCGAATATATTGCTTACAACTAATGACACATTATTTTTTCGAGATAATGGCGCTATTTTTAGACTCGCGGCATTATCCTTTTCCGAGTAATTGCTCCGCGTGATTCACCAGCGATGACCTCTTCATTCGTAAAAAGTATATTTCTTTGAACGTATTTGCTCATTAAAATAATTCATTCATGACAGTGCGGTTTGGCAGTCGAAGAAGGCTTAACTTGTATATACTTCCGCAATTGAACGCGATAATTTTTGCGGTCTGAACTGTGCAGTACTGTCGTTCAGTCGGTTGACTTTACAATCTTTATTGTACGACATTTGTAAGCCGTTTGTTTTGAAATATAAATTTAGAAATCCACCGCCGTTTGTCTACGAAAGAAACTAATTACATTTCTACTTACAGGCGATAAAAATTTCTCAATTATTTCATTAACGCCACACCGCGTACCCGCAGCTAAACTAATTTTCGATAACAATAACTTTCAATGAATCATTGACCTGCTGACAAATAACGAAACATCAATTAATGGCATAATTAAAGTACGAAATTGCTCTTACTAACACACTTGACACGGTAGTTTTTCAAATTAATAGACTTAAAGTGGACATTCCTAGAACTTGTTAGCTTGCAGTTTTCTGTGAAAAACACATTCGAGTAAAATATAGCTTACTGCTACTCTCGCTGCACTTTGTGCATTTTCATTTAAAAACACTCACATTTGTATTACCCCTCAAATATTTGTTTTAAAAGCACTCGTATTTGTAAATTCTCCTTCGCGATACGCGTAATTGCTTGTACCATCAAACAAACTCCGCTGTAATCGATACGACCGGCAATATATCGTCCAAACATCCTCCTCGCGCGTTATCCCGCTGAAAAAATACACTGACTTACAATAATAACATCGGGCGCAACCTGCAAGAGAGCAACTTTTCGGCGAGCTTTAATTAAAGCCACCCCGAGGAAAGAGAGAGAGAGAGAGAGAGCAGCGCCGAGGAACGCAAACATCCTCGAACCGAGTTCATTTGGGCCCCTCGGCTAAAAACGAGTGAATTCTATTAATAAACCCGTAGGAACTAATAAAGGCCACTCGGCGTATTTTTAAATCCGTCTGCCGGCATTTATACACGCTCTTCTACATATATATTCCGCGCCTTTCTTCTTTTCTCTTCTCTTTGTGTAAAGCTTAAACAGCTCGCAAAAGAATCGTATTGGAATCTATTATCTTCCGTTCTGAGAAGAGCGTCCTTTGAATCCAACTATTGCGAGGTGCTTATTAGTCCGAGAATATTACGCAGAGAAATTTGCAGAGAAGCTCAATATTTTGCAGTAAAATTTACATTTTATTTTGTGGACAAGTTGCCTTAAAAATTATATTTCAGTCGATTAAATCTCCAAGATATAAACATCGGCCGCGTATTAAGTAACGAATTTAGAAATAACTTGGATGATGTAAAAATGATTTCAGATAACATCAACGACACAACAAATTTCTTAATTTAGCTTAATACGATATTTTAGGTCTCTCAAACTATTTCTAACATAACGCTGCTGAAATACATCACAGAATTTTCATTATTCTTCTTCCGGTAAAAAAATTCAGGTTTAAAAAAAACAACAACAACAACTGCATTTCACCGTCAAAACTGCAACCACTATTTTTTTCCCGCCTTACGCAGCTTCGAAAACGCTCTCCGTAGTTTCGCCGAGTTCAATTTGCAATTTCCAGCGTGGCAAGCACGTGAAGGAAGATTTTACGAGTTTCCGAGTTTTAATCGTAATCGCGAGCGAAAGTTTTTTTTTTTTTTTTTTTTTTTTCTCGACGTTCGCAGGCGGCAGCAGCGAGAGCGGCCCGTGTAAAAGCGTATATAATGATCGGCTTTGTCGGTCATTCGAGAGGAAAGAGATAATTTTATGATACGTATATGCAGCGGCGGGGCCGGAATATTATACGTCGAGACGTATCCGCGTGTGCGCGCGCCTTCGCGAAAAATCGCGATAGAGTTTGGCATTGTTTTATTTTTCGACCGAAGATATACACGGCTTACGTAATATTTTCGAGCTTCGTCGTTATAGTCTTCGGCTTATGGATCTACCTTGTTTTTATATCTTTTTCGTAGAGCGGACATTCTTGGCGCAAGCTCAACTCTTTCGAGCTTTTCGGCGTGCGATTCAATGAAAAATTTGATTTCGAACGGTATACAAAAATCGGTGCGAAAAATATAGTACAATGCTCGCTACGAGGATTTATGAGTTTTTACTCTGTAGAATATTTACTTAAAGATGATTATTCGGCGAATCGTTTACCTGCTGCGAGGATTCTATAAATATCGAAAGCTCGTAAAATCATAGTAAGCCAATAGAGGCTACTACATTGTATCGTAATTGCGAAGATTGAAAATATTCAATTATATCTATTCCTGTATCACAAAAACAATATTTCTAAAAGACAGATGCTGGTATACTTGAGCACTATCATTAATTTATGCTGACTGCACTTTTATCATCGGGTTTGAATCACGTACTTGAAGCTACAATGTATAGAATACAGAGATTACTTAACACACCAAAAGGAAATTTTCAGTGAATTAGAAAAGCTCAAAAACGTAATAACCTTTTCGTATAGCGTAGTTGTCAGTTTTGAAAGCTGTTTTGACACCTACAAATAAAAGTTTCTCCATTATTTTGAAAACCAAAGTCAGTGGTTTCTATATTTTCCCATTGACTTTCCTCCAAAGCTCTATTTCCGCCCGCAACTTTCTATTAATAATATCGCAGCCGAAATATCGAAGCCAGCTCCGTTCGAGAATACAGCGAGAGCAGCAGCGCTCGAAAATAGCCCCCCGCCGACCTGCATGTTTACATCGAGGCATTCCGTCTCGAAATCCGCTAGAATTTCCGCGAAAGTAAATCCAGCCGGGCTCGAGAGAGAGAGAGAGAGCTACTTTTCTCTCGGTGTGCGCCTCTCTCGCGCCTTAAAAAACTCGCGCGTCCGGATAAGCGGGCTCGCTCGCGTATATACCGCTGCTCACATGTTTGCGCGCCGCGGCGCGCGTCTATTATTAGAGCCGCAACTCTCTCGCGAGCGATGCGCCTGTGAGTTTTATGCTCGCCGCGGAGAGCTCGAGCGCGGTGACTGCGAGAATTACGATTTCACGATATAAGAGAGAGAGAGAGAGAGAGAGGGCGAGGAGGGAGGGAGGGGGGAGAAGAAGGAACTGCGCGCGTCCGCCAGGTGGCTCGGACGAAAATAGCTCGGAAGATATTGCTGCACTTTGAGGCGATAAGAGTCGAGCGGCGGCGGCGGCCACTACCTGTTGATCGCCGGCGGCACTCGGTGAATGTCGAGTCCGCGGGAGAATGTCATGCGGCCCGAGCCGAACTTACTTCGAGAGTATATATTGTTGCCTGTGCTGCCGCTGCGAGGCGGTTTTATAACGAGCCGCCCGCTCGATTTAACTTCTAAGTGCTGCTCTTGACGTTATACCGCGGTTAATTCATGCCGGAATAATTTTGTTCGAACCCGCCGGGGGAAACGGATAGTTTGCGGTTGAAAATATATTCTGCTTCGTAGCGCTTTACGTCAAGTTCTTGCGTTAGCGGCGCGCGAACGTTTAAAAACACAAAATTTATATGTGGCCGAAAACTGATTTTAGATTTCTATTTTCCATTGATTCTGGAGCTACTCGATTATTTATTGGCACAAAGGTGTTGTGATTATGAATACTTATCGAATAAGTGGCCATACATATTAATGTATTAATACCGTCTCATTTTTTTCAAAATCCATTACGAGGCATTAATTTTCTTAATAGGAGCTGCGCGTTTTAATTTACAAAGTAAACACTAAAAACATTACTATTCATACTGGTAAATATTCATCCTGTACAACGACAATCGCGCAAATTACGGTGTTTGAGTAAAATATGCAGAACTCGTGCTAATTAAAGCGTTTACTGACGTACGTGCTACCTGTACGTTTAAGGCAGGCACGAGAGAGGATTTTTATATTGCCGCGGAGGCGACACACTCGTATATCTGCGGCCTTTTTTTACCTCTTATTCCACGCGCATATTTGCGCGTTCGAAAAACCGTACTCTAAAATTCGAGTTTAGTTCACTTTCGCAAAGGCATTGGAATGGACAACCAAGTGTAAGAGTATAATGCGAAAAAGAAAAAAAATGCAATTCGGTTAGAAAATACTTTGAACGTTATTTAGTACTTTTTAGTCGAAGCATGTAATTTTCCAATGCAGCGAGATACATTTGAAGGACTCGAAAGTTAATGATGCTGTTATATTTAGATTACTTTTTTATCACTGCTCGAACAATCGGACAGTCAAATACAAAAGAATTATCTTATTGGCGTGTTTGCACAACCTTTATATTCACTCTAAACATTTATCTTCTTTACATAACTGTATACTCGCGTTGCCGGAACAAAATATAAAGTTAATTATCTCTTCGTTAAAAAAAAAAGAAACTATAAAATTACGTTACAATAATTAGCCTCCGTAAGGCCGTGCACGTATATCTTAGAAAATTTTTGATTTAATTTATTTCTGAAAATGATTTCAGTAAGCCGCAAGCCGAATCTAATCAATTTAAAATTACTTTTTGATACAAGCTGATGGTTATTTTAAATTTAGTTATCGTCATAAATTCGGTTAAATTATTTAATTAAACTTACTTTAAATAAACTGTAAAAACATTAATTTGAATCAAATTGCGCATTAAAATAATAATGAACCAATTTATGGGTTCCTTCCTAATAATTTGGCGAAAGGCCATATTTCAGGACACCGAATGATTCGTTATTGCACCAAATAAATCAGGCTTTATTTGATTAAAACTAATTCCAACTAGGCACTCAATTTAAACCATTCGCCAGGAAATGGAAAGCGCTTTTAAAATGCAAACAGACCGGCGGGAGACTTTTAGCGCGGGGCACCTTTAAAATATTCTCTTAAGCAGTGATACGCGCGCCACAATATAATACTCGAACGCCCTCATTGCATTCCCGAGTGTGGCAACACCTACACTCGGATCATATCGAAAACTATAAACAAAACTCGGCGAGCGGAGAGTATCAAAAGGCACACACCACACACCGGTTTGCAGTATCAATCGCGGAAAATCCCAGTGACAGGAACTCGGCAATTTCGCTTAGTGCATAAAAATATTATGTGCGCGTACAGAAAGAATTTCAATAAATATTTGCGAGCTCGAAAAAAATGACAAGACTACTCGGCAATCTTGTTCAAAATAGTGCACTGGATGTTAATTTTTTTATTATGAAGCCTATCTGGATATTAAGGTTTCTTGATTTTCTTTTGCAGTTGCGAATGAAGATTTTAAAAAATATAAAAACAACAATTTTTCAGCTGAGTACAAGATTGAAACTAACGTTTGATTTACGTTCTGTTGTCGTACTTATACAAATGTACAGTAAGCTTTTTAAATCAGGAAACATTAGCTTCCAATAAATCTCTGCCCCCTTTCACCCTCAATTTTCCCATCTCCGTAGCCATTAGCTCACCGAGCAAATGATCAGGCCCACGTGAGAAAAAAAAATTGCCCTTCGAAAGAAAAAGAGCCGAAAAGAGCTTGAAAAGCAGCAGCAGGCCCAACCGGCAAAAAGTGCAAGCACAATCGAATTTCATGCCTGCCCGTTCCCAGTGTGCATTTGGCCGCGCGCATCGGCAACAACGTGGGCTCTCGCAGTCGCCGCTGCCAGCGTGTCTGGTAGAGTCGCGGAGCCTCGGTATGGTGGGGGGGGGGGGGGAGGGCTCTCTCGCGATACGTAATAGCGGGGCTCTCTCGCGCGAGCGAAACCGGACTCGCGCGAGTCCGGCCGAGCGTTGCGCGCCGCTCGCGCGTATATATAACGTATCCGTGCGCCAGCAGCGGCTGCGGCGGCGACGGCCTTCTCCGCGGTGCAGCGCAGCGCGGCTCTCTCGGAGAGAAGAACCGCGAGAGCTGGAAAACCGCGGGCTGGAATTCCGAGGCGACATTCAATTAACGCGCCGATTCCTGGAAACCGATGAGCGGATTTTCAACGATTGCTAATGGAGGCAGGGAGGGCTGCCGTGCTTCTTCTTCTTCTTTTTTTTCTTTTTTTTTTGGCCAAGGAGGAAGGAAGGCGCTTAATAAAGAGGTGGAGTTTATTTGCTATTAAAATTCTTCTCGTTATATCAGAGATTACGTTTACTTTCCCACCGGCGAGCAGCAGCAAACAAGTTTGATTGAACTGCACGTATATCGTTAAATTATCCGGCTTATTGACTGACGAGCTTCGTGGGAGTTTATTTTTTAAGGAAATTATCGGTTCGTCAAAAAGATGAGCCTTTCGAAAAAGAGCGACTAATCGTTATGGCGTTGAGGAGATTAGGAATATTTAAGCAAACTCCATTTTTTTCAATATTTTTTTCTTCATCAAACGCAATCGTCCGAAAAATAAGAAGAAACGAAACGATCGATCTAAAAGTCAGTCGTGCCATAAAATTAAAATGGAAAATATTTGTACGTTCGCAAGGAGGGGCGGCGATAACAATATTTGACGAAAACCCATAAACCTCTATTTAACTCGAGACCTTTTCGCGATCGTCAAAAAAAATAATCCAGCGTCCGAAATAAATATCCCGCCCGCCGATGTTCGGCGGCGGCGTGCGTTTGGCGGTCGATTAGAACGATCCCCCCGCCGCGAGAGAGAGCCTCGTCTCCAAAGCAGAACGAGATTCGAAACGGGTTTTTGCCCGCCGCCGCTGAAAAATGTTAATGCGCGGGGCCCTGAAATAATTACAGGGCAGTGAGTCATATCTCCGCGCGGATTATACGGGGAAAAAGGCTCGTCGATTTTATTTTCGGCTCCGTAACGATCTCGCGCGCCGGTTTTTCCTTCCTTTTTTTTCTCTCTCTCTCTCTCTCTCTCTCTCTCTCGTTCGCTCTCCGCGGGAGGAGGAGCGGCGAGCTTACCGGACTAATAATTGTCAGCGGGGGCTATTTCGAGCGGCGGCGGCCACCTCG
The DNA here is from genome assembly GCA_900474385.1 of Ormyrus pomaceus. Classification (NCBI taxonomy): domain Eukaryota; kingdom Metazoa; phylum Arthropoda; class Insecta; order Hymenoptera; family Ormyridae; genus Ormyrus; species Ormyrus pomaceus. The sequence continues at coordinate 57,412 of UCOM01000215.1, forward strand.
GGAATAGCAATTGAGTTATCGCGATAATTAAAATATCAAGCGCGCCGGGATTTGCATAATCAGATGATTTCGATGCAGGACGGACGAAAACGGACGCGTGCTACGGACGCGGAGAGCTCATTGTGCGCGCGCGCGCGGGACTCGAGACTCGGGTCTCGTAATTACGGCCATTATCGCCCGGGGAACTCGAGCGACATTTAGCTAATTTCTAATTCGATCGTCGCGGTGCGCGAGAGCGTTGCGCAATCCGCGAAAAAAAAAAAAGAGATACGATATTATGTGCAGCTTCGCTCTCGTCACCTCCGCTCGCTCCTGGCGCGTATGCAAGTCACTCGCGGGATTGCGCAACCGATTATCATCGGGGAAATAAAAAAGACACCGCGGGCATCGCGGCGCGGATAAAGAAAGAGGAGAGCTCTGCATCTTATCGAAAGTAACGAGAGTTGCCCGCGGATTGCTCGTTCGCGCGCCTATTTATAAAACGGCGGAGCTTCGGATTTTGCAGCGCGCGGGAGGAGTACATTTTCAGATGCTAGACAAGCGCGCCGAGTGCGCTTCGTTAAAAACATAGCCGCGAGTTGCAGCCGCGGCATATAGGCTATATAGGAGCTCGAGTCCAATATATGATGTCACGCCGCGACGGTTTAGTTTTTCTATCTCTCTCTCGTTATGGTCGGCCGACGAATTCAAACGCGCTGCAAGTTAGATATGTCCGCGACTGTGAATTGATAAATAAATGATTGCCGGGATATTTTTAGAAGAATTTTCCTGACCATCGCGGGATCGCGAACGCTGATAATCTGCAAGGCATTTTGGGTCGCTGTGACGATCGATATAATAATGAGAAAACTCGGGTTGCTTTTGTTTACTCGATGGAGGTACATAGCTACAAATGTTTGCTTGAGAACATTATTTTTAAAATTGACTCGCCGTTTTGTCCCTCTCTCTTATCTGCAAACAATGAAGCATTTTATTAATGCAAAGCGTTTTCACGAGACCTCAACTAATTAATACTTTTCTAAACGATCAACAGGTGGCTGTTTGTAGTTAACACCGAAGCGAAGAAGAAACCTGATTGTCGGCAGCATGGCAGAGAAATAACTCATCCGGAATTGCGATCTTCTTGCTGAAGTCAACTTGCCATGTTGTTTAGGTAAGAAAAGCATTTTATTTGCCCTCTGCCGATTAAAGCGGCGGAATTATTTTTGTAATCCGAGAGCGGCTTCCGGATTGAATTTCTTTCGAGATAGAACGATTAAAGGCAATTACGCGTTTATAGGACTGGAAGTGGAAAACGTGCTGGCAGAGGCAAAAGCACTGCTAAAAATAAATATGCCGCCGCGCGTAATTTGTATAGCGGACATGCCGGTAAATAAAAAAACTAAGCGATTCTCGGATTTATCGCGCACTTTTACCGGGAGAATGTAAATTTTCGTTCCGGTAGGAGCTTTAAATAAACGCCTTTTGAGAAGAAAATCCCGGAGGTGCGACGGGCGGCCGTATAAAAAGTAAGCACACTGTATATCCAGAGAAAATAGATTGCGCAACGCGCGTCAGATAAGATAAAAACAATAAAAGCCGCGAGCAAATTAGAAGATCCAGATTAAAATCCGCCTGATTTTCAAGCCTTACGAGCGACTGACGGGCGGAAAATCTCAATCAAGGCCTGCATAATTGCACCGTTCCGACACTTGCGAAGGTGCGATCTTCACTTCGGCTTCCCAGCCTCCACTCCAGCGGAATATTTCTCTCACTCTCGTGCGCAAAACTTTTAATGAATCGGCCGTTTCGTCCGCGTTTCGAGGCGGCGGCCGCGCGAAATCGTAGCTCAAAATAGCCGGCCGCCTCGAGCCGATAATCGGCGCGGCGTTTGTCGAAAAAATTTTGAGCTCCCGTATAATTTGCCGAGGAGCCGCGCACGCGCGGTCTTATATCAATCACGCTGCTCGCCTCCGACTGACGCCACATATCCTTTCTCTCCCTCCCGCGACGGCGCGTATATCTCCGTCGACGAGAGAGAGAGAGAGAGAGAGCAATTAACGGACATTTTCCATTCCGCAAGTTCAGCTTTTACGCGGCTTTAACTCGGCGCGCTCGGAGGAGATTCGAGTTGCGCAAGAGAGCCGCTGAATTAAACGATTTAGAAAAATGCGCGCGCGGCTCGGGCTTTATTGCCCTCGGGGATGGAAATAAATGCGCCGCGGACTCGTTGAATCGCGCGTTTATACTGTCAATCGCGCGAAATTGCGGAGTAAAAAGGAGGCAGGAGAGAGAGAGAGAGAGAGAGAGGTTGTAAAATTTTAACTTGGTTAACTTTTCAAACACTCTCTTTTGCATTCCGCGCGCTCGTTTTCATCGCGGGCTCTTACAGCTTAATTATAGTTATATGAGACGCGGGGAAAATATTCTCGCTCGCGCGCGCACAAAGGACTGCATAAGAAGTTGTCGCTGTTCGAAAAGGCAATGTTACCGATCTTCCCGAAGAAGATGTTGTTTAAATCAGCCGCTATTATACAAAGCCGCCCAGCTGCCCAGCTCGAATCCTCGGCTTTTCATCGAAATTATCAAACGCGGCACTAAACTTTTCCTCCGGCGGATATTATACAATAAAATCCAGGTTTATCGCGGCGTGGGGTATTATATTCGAATCGCGTTATCGCGGTCCGCGCGCGCGTCCGCCATGGGAACTCTCGCGCGCCGCGCAAGCGCAAGAGCGCGCGCGAGCTTGGATGTCGTCCAAGTTTTGCGGCCGACCGCCACCGCCGCCGCCGAGAGAAAGAGAGAAGCGTGTATATTGTGGCAGATAGCGCGCGGCCGGTGGGAGAGAAAGAGCAGATTACTTTTATTAAAAGAGGAGAGGGAACGCAGATTCGCGCGCAGAGCGACTGACGAAACGCACGAGTTTCTGCTGCGACGCTGTGCGAACTCGTTAGGAAGAGAATTGACAAACGCGCACGTTGCAAAACGTTCCTGCGGGAGGGAAATAAATGGTCCTTTCGCCGGATGATAAGAGACCAGATAGATATAGAAGCGGGGGGCTCGAAATTTATTCGAACCGTTTACAAAGGCAACTCCCGCAATATCGTTTCTCCGTCCACTTCCCATTCCGCCCCGACGGGGGAACAGATCCGAGTCGGTCACGAGCGTTCTATATCTAAGCAAAACAGGCACACAGAGAGCTGGTAATCGCTCTCGGTTTCGCGCAGCGGCAGCGGCGGCAGATATCGTCGCGGCGTCGTCTCGCGCGCGCGTATGCGTTCTCGCTTCGGACGGCGAATGACGGCGCATTATTTACTCGCGTTAACTCGGATTCCCAAGGCGATACACGCCGCGCGAGAGGAAAGTCACGAAGCTCGAGTGTTATTTTCGAAGGCGGCTTGACCTTTTTTCGATATCGGAGCGCGACGCTTCTCTTGAATTTCAATTATTACTCCCGCTAGCCGGGGATTTCGGGGGAGAATCGCGAGGATCGCGGGAAATCCGTGCTGCTAATTATTGCCTGCCAGGAATCTCGCTCGATGAATCACGCGCGGACACGCGCAATTACGCTCCCGTGCAGGTGAGATTGTGCGATTTCTTCTCGGGACGTGGCTTTCATTTATTCTTATGAACACTATGTAGCTACTTACTTACCGCCCCTCGAGAGAATAATGCCGGATCCGAGCGTGCATTTCCTCCGGGTTACGACTTTATTAAGTCGTTTAATCCCAGTCTTCTGGTCGTTCTATAAACCGTCAGAAAAAAGTCCTACCGATCGGATCGGCAGAACTGAAAATTTACCGGCAAAGAGCGCCTCGGCCAGTAGCGTATAATAATAAGGAAGCGTACTTTTTTGCACACGCACCTCGAAATTGCAGTGCACTCACGCTTTTATCGCTCCTCTATCCTCTCTTCCTCCCCCCGTGATCGCGATCCAAGTCGAGAGAGAGATCGCGTTAAGAGCGGAGAGAGTATATAAAACGGCGCGTCTGGCACCCACACAGTGCCCTCTCCAATTTGGCCGTAAAGGGCGAGGCGTGTCGCGGATCGATGAAGCGATAAAGCCGCTCGATCGTCGCAAGGAGCCCGGGACAAAGTATAACTCGGCTCTTAGAGGCCGGTAATTATCCCCTAGGCAGCGCGCGGCACGTCCAAAGAGAGGCCGCCGCCGCCGCTGCGGACGTTGCGCGCGTACGTGTATAATGATAGTGCCGCGGGACACGTCGACTATTACCGCTCTCGGCGCGCGATTAGGACAGCGTATAAATAACCGGCTGGATATATATATTTGCCAGGATGTAACGCGCTCTCTCTCTCTCTCTCTTCGCTCTCGGAGAGCTTTTTTGGAGGCGGCGCGCGTCTCGCCGACCGGCCCCCGCGCTTCCTTATGACTCGAACGCCTTTAACTGCAGTCGAACGCGCTGCAGTTCGCGGCGCGGCGATTGAGCGACGTTTAACGCCCGGGATATTAATTAAGCGACGGACGCGGGGGGCTGTAAATTAAGCCGCGACCGCCGACGCTTTTTACTGCGGGATTTTATGGCTAATAACAGTATCGAGAGCTTTCATTTTCTAATCGCGGCGAATTAGCGAGCTGAGAGCAGACTGCCTTTTTAAAGGATCGCGTTGGAATTTTGGGAAATTCCGTGTAATTATCGAACGAGGTGGGATCCCGTTTTATCCTCGGCTACTGCATCTTTTCTTAATAATTGAAATGCGAAACTATGTCAATTGGTCGGAAAGATTGTAATCACCGTTTCCTTGGGATTTCCCTGCCAAGTCTTATTTACAACTTATTCTATCGCGATTGAAACAACATAAAAAGATCTGTAAGCAGATTTCTCCATATTCCTGCGAAGGTTCTTGAACTAAGCAACGCATCGCGTTGCGCCGTAATTCTCCATGGATGCTTTTAAGTGTCTTTCTCCTCTTGATTAAATAAAATTAGATTTATAAACCCAAGCAGCAAGGACAATCAGCCTCGCGTAAATAACAAGCAGCGAATAGCGCGATATCCTCTATCGAAATCATTACCTCCGTCACTTTATTCTCGGCCGTCGAGTGTCGCTCGCAAAAAGTTATTTTCCATCCTGCACTTCTTCGACATCAAAAAGCGCGTGAATTACGCGAGTCGAAGCGTATTATACACGCCTACTCGCGGCGCGGTAATTGCCGGAAGCGCCGTCGCTTTTCCGCGTCGTTTCCGCGCGTTTTGTCACATCTGACAATGGCCGCCGTATTCTCGGCTCTCGCGATCCCTTTATTGCGTCGCTCTCTCTCTCTCTCCGCTGATGAAAATTAGCGCCGCCTCGGATTCTCTTGCCGGAGCCGCACTTTGTCTCCTCCGTCGATTTGCGCCTCTCGCGTCTGCCTCGTAAACGTGATTCGCGCGCTTTTATGCGCGACCCGTTTATTGCGATGCTCGAGAGGCGCGCGCACATTTGTAAGAGCGCCTCGCTCGCCACAATTTTTCTCGATTAGTCGGGTGCAGAGTTGCAGAGCTGCAGCCTGCCGAGGCGGCCGAGTGTTTTTGAAGAAAAGAGAGACGCTGTCGGCGGTAATTGTTGTGGCACCAGTCCTGCTTCAAATAGATGTGAAAGTTACTGGAAACCGCGGCTTTGAAGCGAAAATACTTGGCTTTCAGTGACACTTTAACGCGTATTATCTGTTATGCAAAAAATAGGATATATACGGCAATTGAAATTTTATTTTTAGATTTTATGCGCCTTCGGCAGGAGACTTTTTGAGAGATTTTTTGCACTTACAATGACTAAAATGATAAATAAATTCTATATTCATTTTGAAATAAATTTTTTATATACTACTCGAAGTAAAAGGTTGATACCCGTGGTTTACTAGTTTTTATTCACATGCATGCATAATGAGGATTGTTCAAATAATTAAGACAATCAAGAGGCGAATAAAAAATGTAACAGGTTTTGCGACCGGCATGTTAATTTTACACTTATTTTTTAACATCTCTTAGAAAGAAGCCTTTTTCAATCTTTAAGTGTACACTTGATGAGTTTGCGGTCCATTAATGTCATACTTAAGAATCAGGTATCAGACTCTAAACAAATATTTAATCGTAAAAGTGACGTCAGCGGTGACCATACACTGACTTTTACGTTAACCCTCTCGAGAAAATGCGGGAATCATCGAACGAACAGATGATCGCAAAAACTAAACAGTAAATAATAGGACACTTGCTTTTACTTGCTCAACGCTTGAAACTGTGATTCATAAATAAAATTTGTCTATTTTCGTTTTCTGTGTGTCACTCGGTGTAATATAGGTTCTAAAACAAACCGTGCCACCTTTTTAATCGAAGCTTCAAGCAGTTAAATTCATATTGCGTTCCTTTAAAATCGGTATTTAGTTCGGTAAAACAGCGTCGCACAGTTATTTTTAGGTCCAATAATTACGCGCTCTCGATTTTCCGCTCGTTAACAGCGCACTTTTACCGTCAATTAAATCCGCAATTCCGCAAGGATTCACCCTCCAAAATAATCCCGATATCACGAAAATAGCTCCGGCCGCGATGCAACGACTGCATACCGCGAAGCCGGCCCCCTATTTCCATCAATTAAAATTAGTATCGACAAAAGCTCGTTCGGAGCTCCTCCTCAGCTCTCGCCAGAGGATAGAGGCGGCCGCGCCAAAACGCTCTTCTCGGAATCGGCGAACACCGAGCAGAGAGAGAGAGAGAGAGAGGGAGCTAAGCCGGAACGGTTCGCCGCTGCCGCCGACTGGCAAAGATACACCAGCCGGTGCATAAAACAGCCACTAATTATCCGTCGCTTGGCACTCTCGGACTCTCGGCCGCCCCCGCCGGCCGCCGCCTCGCCCAATTGACCGCTGTGCTCCGTTCGTTAGTTTCGCCTGCACGGCCCGCTTTATTTATAGGCGGCTTTTTTCAGATTTACCCCGCGCGCGCGCTTCTTTCTTTCTTTTCGACACCTTGCTTATTCGCCGGGCTAAATTTAGGCCGAACGGGCTATTCTCGGGCCCCTGGATCTCTCGATGGACCTGCGGCGGGTTGCGTAGGTGAGGTCTGCACCGATGACCCATTCGCGTTCGTTGCCAGAGCGCGACTCGATTAGGCAATATTAATTTGGCTCGCGCGCCTCGCCGGGCGGACTTTCCGAGAAAGTTTTCTGGACGCCTTTAGTCGCGCTTTAGAGCGCGACTGTCGCAATTGGGCTGATGCCTCGAGTCGTTAGATATCAACGACTTTACGGTTGCGAAAACGGGCGCGCGACTTTGATGCGGGACCGCGGTCATTTTTCTAACGATATACTTTGTAGAATTGGCTGATGATTGAATGACTGAAATTTGTCTTGTTTTCTCGGGTGTAAAGAACAGCTAAATAAAAAGCTTTTGAAAATCGAATAAATGTCCTGAAAACAAAAGAACGCGACGCTTAACCGAAAACTTTCTAGGGCAGTTTAAATCCTATTTACTAGTATCAAAAACCCAAAGACTGCAATTATTCGCGAATAATTGAGCATAAAGCCGCGAGCACTCGAATAAGTATAATTTACCCATCAGTCTTTAGCGTCCAAGAAACGCGGCTGCATCGAAGGGCAAGCTCGCGACCCCGTTGAGTTTCATAATCTCGGGCGACGACGCCTCCCGTTTACAACACGCTAAGCGCAATCCTGAATTATGACCCATGTGGACTCTCTCGGCTTTGGACGAGGGCCCGAGCGATTTTCCATGCCAAATGCCGATCGGCATTTTCGCACGATGTTTCCTGCTTGAGGCGAGAATTATGGAAAGGAAAGACTTTGACGTTTGCTGGAGAAACGGGCGAGAGGATATGGAGAAAAAGAATTACGCGCCGTCTGAACTGTGTTTGTTGGAAATTTGAGCGTGATTATCGTGTCATATAAGCTTGCTAATCTATTCCTGGATGTATAATAGCGTTTGCATTCTTGGTTAATAGCAAAAAATTAATAGCTATTTATCGAATTATGAACATTATTGCGCGGCGTTCACGACAAAAATAAGCATGCAAAACAAAAAAATTAAAAAATCTTTGCTTAAACGCTCGATAATATATCTGCTATTTGCAAAGAATGTTCGCAATTCCATTTAACTTTTAACTCTCGCTTTCCGTGAATCATCCTGTAGCTTTCCGATTTACTATTTATACAAGACTTTTGAATGACGAAAAATCATTATGCACGTATCCGTATTTATCGAATAATTTTTAACTTTATAAGTAACAACTGTAACGTAAACTTCGTCGCACGAAGGCATCAAACTTTCATTTTTCATATTTTACGAGTCGTGCATACACGTACATATAATGCTCGAACATTAAAAGTATCACTCGAAATCGCCGCCGGCTCTTAAAATGAACTACTAATAAAGAGCAGCCGCACGAAAATACTCAAAATTAGCCCCCCGGCGAAGCACGTACCTCCTTCTCTATAAATAAACCGTCTATTATCCTTAATCGAAAAAAATTCGCTCAAAAAAAGGCCGAACCTCCTTTATAAAAAGCCATCTCGCGCGCTCGCAGTGCGTGTCACTCTCGCCTCTCTCGGCGAGTATAGCAATGAATCGTCAGCGGGCTTTTATGTCACTCAGCGCGTTCTCCGGGAGCGCAAACATAATTAAAAAGCCACAAATCGCCGCTCGCGCTCCGCGGACACGCGGACGCGCTCTCGAAGCGAGAGAGAGAGAGAGGCCATCTTTGGCTCGCGTCATCGCGGCCGCAAGAAAGGAAAAAAAAAAAGAAACAAGGAGCGAGACATAAAATTACATAAGACTCGCTCGGTCGTAAAAATCGCGCTCGCGCGCGCGCGCCCATTAAAAGCCATAATCGCCCGTTGTTCGCTCTCTCTCTCTCTCTCTCTCTCGCGCTCTCTCGTGTCTCCGCGAAAGAGAGCGACGCGCTTTACGCCCCTATAAATAGCGCAAATTGCACGGCTACCTCCTCTCATTTGACGTCGCGCGCGCGGAACTGATCTAGTCGTCCGTCACTTTTCCGCGGCCGGTTTTATTGGCCTATCATTACGGCCCGGATATCTTTCAATCTCGTCTTTCAATTATCGCCGGGCGCGCGAGCAAGAAATCGACTGGAGGCATCTTTCGCGCGAGCCTCGAATCTTTTTTGCGAGAGGGTCGCTCTCGTCCGCGTCGACTTTGAGTAACCACTCTTTCTAATTCCTAATTCGTTCGATTAAAGTCCGCAAGCACCAAAACTCGGTAAAAATTTAATAGGACAAAGAGACCGCGGTAGCTAATTATTTTTTCTGAAATTATCGCTTGACCAGGCAAAGAATTTTCCTTCGCAACGCCTCTCGCTCGACCGCATCGCAGAAGGCTGAAAAGCTCGGCGGAAGCTCGGACTGTTCAACTCGCCTCTGCCGCCTAAAAATCTCTCTCTCCGGCTAGGCTCTCGGACTTTGGTATACTTACCCGCAGGCAACGGTCGCCCGCGGCCTCGTTCATTAGTATGCGCCGCGTCCGGTCCGCGGGGCGCAAAAATTCCCGGCAATTTATGCATCCTGAAGTAATAAGCCAGCCCGGCACGTACTCCCGTTCATATTTACGCGGCTGCGCGCCGCTTCGCTCGCGAGGCACGCCGGCAATGAAGACACTAATGCTCGCGACGCGCGCGTGGCTGCGCCCGTCCTCTTTTTCTCGATCGAACTCCCGCGGATTTTTCACCGTCCCTTTTTCGCGGGGAAGGATATGTTTTTTCCCGCGACTATTAGGCGCTTTTCTTTTGTCGCGGCGTTCGATTAGCTTTTCGTTAGAAAGTCGATTCTAACGATTGGTTGGCGGCGCCAGTCTCGTCTCTCGCTTCGAATAATCAACGGAAGCGTGTTAAGTCGATGTATTAATAATAAATACGCTTCGGGAGGCGTTAATCAGCCGTTGACGGAACGAGAATCAACCGTGCTAAATGCCGAGAGACGTCCGACGATTCTCGGGAGGCGAAAAAATCTCTTTATTTGCATTTCAATGAAGAATATGGACGAAATAAAATCTCGCGCTAATTGAGCGGCGCGTTTTCGCGAAAAAATTTCCAGGTCAGAATCGCGTCGAAGCTTCTTCAGCGCTTATCAAAAACTACACCGACAATCCGGCGTTTCGATTTTTTCCTGCAGAGTCGGCGAAGAGCGGCGGAGGCGACCGAGCGAGAAAAATAGCCCGGGAGAAAGAGAGAGAGAGAGAGAGAGAGAGAGAAGCTATCGGTGTTTATCCAAATGATATGCGCCGGCTGCGAGTGTTGACCCTGATTTTTTGCGTAAACTCGCGCGGTTTCGTGCGCGACTCGTGTGCTTTTCCGTCCGCTGTGTTTGCCGGCGCGCGCGTGCGCTTCGTACGCTCTTATTTTCGATTTCGCGTCTCCTCGGCCCCGGAGATAACATCTCCGTTTCGCAGTCGCGCGACGGGGGCGCGAGAGAGAGAGAGAGAGAGAGATGTTGGAGCGTTACGTTTTATGCCCGTTGATAAATTCGAATGAAACGTAAGACTGTCTCCTCTCGCGGGTTTATCTTATCGTTTCGCCTATGTGCGCCTTTGTATTTACTCTAAATATAAACGATAACAAAGGAATCGTTATTGTAAATACGCTGTTAAAATAAAAAAAAGCTTCGGCTATCGGTTGGGTCATTATTTGCGATTCTTAGCCGGGTGAAAACAGCTCCGCTTCTTCGTTCGATTATATTCGTCGCGTAAAAAGATTAGTAAATTTTCGCTCCACTTAAATATTAAACATTGTGACTTTTGACACAGATTCGCGTTTTTCAGCGTACACAACAAATGAAAGTAAAGACGAGCCGCGGCGACGATCAATCATCCGAAAAGTTAAAGAACCGGACAATACGTTTAACGTTAAATTATCGAGCTTCTTAAAGAAGCCGCGCAAAAAGGAGAGAGAAAATGGCCATAACTGTCAGTTTCATCGAGCGCCTCGGAGCGGAATTACCTCTCGGTAATAAGGGAAAAAAAGGAGAGAGAACCCCCGTCGAAAAAAGGCCGCAGCGCCGCGCCGACGGTCGACCGGAAAGTTTCGGGATCCGCGGTGGTTTTCGTTAAGCAAACATCGTGAAAGAGCCGCTCGGCCGCTCTCTCGAGGAAAGGAGAAGGAGAGAGAGAGAGAGAGAGAGAGAGAGCCAAGGATGGAAATGATTACAGCTCGGCAGTACGGCAAATAAGGGCGTGTACGAGGCTCGCGCGCGAATCGTGCCACCGCGCAGTAGGATCGCGGGCCCCGATTGTTATTACGGAGGCTCGCCGCTCTTTCATTCCTGCGCTCTTTGCTCTCCGTACCCTTTTTAAGAGATCCTGTTTAAGATGGCTTTTTCGCAAGGTGAGAGCCTTCGAGGCGGATGCCTTTTTTTCTCTCTCTCTTCCTCTCTCTCTCTCTCTCTCTCTCTCTCTCGCGGGAGTTTATTAAAGCTGATATACGTTATAATGTAATGCGCGAGAGCGAGAATTCAGGGTCACGGTTATTAATAGAACCCTTGAAATGTAAAGAGCTGATTTTTCAGTTTTCGCTTTCTCCGCGCGGAGTGTCGATTTCGAGGCCCAGAAAAAGAGTCTGCCTTTACGTTTTGAGGAATGAAATTTTATTGCATTTAGAATAAAATCATATTACCCACATTTTTTATATCAATTTTACGAAATGCTTTCTTCAATGTACATAAATTCCAAACCTTTTCTATACCTGAACTCGTCTAAAAAACGAAAGCTTTCCGACTCTCCCGAAGCCCAATATCCTCGGTTATTCTATACCCACGAAAAGCTCGCCCGCTCAAACAAACCTCGCGCAAAACAATTGAAATCTTCCGGGCCTCGGTCTCTCGCGCCTTTATTGTTTACATAATTTACGAGCCTCCTGTTATTATGCCTCCGGCCCGCTTCGGCCGCCGCGCCGCGCCCCGACCTTTCCACCCGGCTCTCGGCAAATATGGGCGCGTCGTCGCGGCCCTTTTCCTTCCTTACCGGAGCGACCGCGCCGATCGCGAAATCGAATTACTTACGCCGCTAATTTTAGGCCGCGGCGCGAGAGCGCGCCTTCGCGCAATTAAGACCCGATTAAGAGGCTCGAGCGATTTTTTGAGGCGAAGGAAAGAAGTCGGGAAGGCCGTTTTCGCGGAAGTGTATTTTTGGAGAACTGGAGACTGATTTGGCGACGGGCTTAAATTGCGACTGCAGAAAGTTAGCAGTCTGCTTCGAGATTAATTAATGGATATTAATTTTCAATGTTCTAACGGTTAGTCAAAAATTCTAATAATTAAATTAGTATTTCAAAATAAAGATTTATAACAGTCCATAAATCGTCGTCCGCGCAATTCAATTCAATTGCATTTTTAACCGCATTAAATGCACCTCGTATACCCGAGTGATTTATAATCAGGAATCAGCTGATTGCTCGGCTTTGGTAACGAATTCAATAAGAGCGGCAAGTATCAATGCGCTCGAGGGATCCGCGGTCAATCGCGACGCTGACACGGTCATTGTGTCATCGGCAATTAATGCCTCGTTTGCAATTACCAATTGTTCCGCGCGCCGGATGAATAAGCCGCTTCGGGGAATCATTTTCATCTGTCCAAGGTCCGATCTCGTTCAGCTTTTTCTTTTGTCCGCGCAAAATCAAGCGGAAAAGTTTAACTGAATTACGCGCCAGTACAGAGTGACTGACAAGTATACAGAGGCGGTGTTGGCGATATTCATTACGAACGTTTTTCCGGGTAAAAAATGAATTATTCTAATAATATTCTAGTAGTATATGGTTGTAACTCAGCTATTCGTTTCAATTAAGAACTTCACGTGCATGAATTTATTAGATTTCCACGCTTTAATAGTGTTAAAGATTGAAAATTTTCATTTGATTGCCCAAAAAAAGTGAGTTTTACATGTTTTTCTAACGCGTTGTTATGCCCTATCCGATCAAATCAAGTTTAAAAGGTTACTGCTTCCAACTTCTCTGATTTCTAATTCATACTGCAGTAGTAATTAGCTGACGTTTAGTACAGTTTTTACGAGCGCACCAACTCGTTAATTGATTTGAGTCACTTGCAACAATTATCCCAACAGCCAGGATTTGACTTTTCGAGCAAAATACAGTTTAGAGGTAAACATTTTTACACTTTATAGTTCCCCGAAGCAATTTGAACGAATTACTTCGGCATTACCGAACGCGATCATTCTCTATTTATAATATATAAATTAGCTTAGCGCGGAAGTTGCCGCGGTATGGAAAACCCAATTTAATTATCATTCCGAGAATATTAAGCGTCCGCGTAAACTCCTTATTCTCCTTTGTTCCTCGAGCGGCGCAATCGCTCTTATTCCTCGCTCTCCAGACATCTAATAAACTTCCACTGGCAAACAGTCTCTCGAAAAAGCTCTCGCGGGCAGCCATCGTGGAATATTTAGCCTGCCGAGCCGCGCCGTGCAAGCATATAACATTCCGATTCTTATCCGGCCGCGCCAAAAAAGAAAGAAAACACACGAGCCGATCCGGGGGCAATTAATCAAAATAGGCCTTTCCCCTTTCCCCGATCTAAAGGCTCGGCCGGATCCGCGTGTGTGCCTTTTACCTTCCGATCGCGCCGTTTTTCTTCTCTCCCTCTCCTGGCCTGCCTCTGGGGGAGCGTAATGGGTGCGCGGGTGACCGTCGCGCGAAAAAACAACTCTCAAGTCTCGGCCGTCACCCCGAAAACTTCTCAGTAGGAACTTGGAAGTGAGTGCGCGTGCAGGAAGTCGCGGGGAGCTTGCTGGAGTTCGTCGTCTTGTGTGATCATTTCCATTGCTGTGTAATTGGGGCGAGGGTTTAAGATAATTAAAGAGCGTTTATTGCAAAAGTTAAGTAGGAATTTTCGGAAGAGTCACTTGAGCATTTAGTGCAATTTTCCAAGTTTGAACGTCTTTTTAAAGTGAATCACAGTGCCCTGTAATGAATTCAGCGGCAGCAAATGGAAATCGACTTTTTTCGCAAAGTCTTTTATTTTTTTTTTTTTGTAAAAACTCCTCTTCCAATTTATTGTTTTATTTCCAAATTCTTAGAATCTGGTGATCGCGTAACCGATGATCGGCTAAGTATTCCTCGAATAGCTTTTAAATTCCGTTACGTAATTAAGGGTATTCACTCGACAACAGTGCGAAATTTCGCTAGAATAGATGCTTGCAAGTTTCGTCCCTGCTATTTTGATATAAGAAAAAAGTCATTAAAATCTTTATGAATAGAAAACAATGATTTTTAATTCCCGCTATCAGCCACAAAAAATGATTAATCTCTTAATCTCTCTTTTAATCGTCGTTCATCATTGGGAATCTTTTGAATGCAAATAGAGCAGTATCTAATCCGTGCCGAATGAAGTCATCGCTTTCCAATCGTCCCTCCGATCGGAACCTTGCGGCTCTCCGACCGCATTCGCACTGCAGCGAAAAACGAATGCTCGCTCGCGATACCGGATATATATCGCCCCCTTCCACCGCGACGACGAGAGTGACTGCTGCGGCGTTGCGTAAAAAGGCCCTTAGGAGAGCTTTCGTAATCGCGAACGATTTTCCCGTCGAGCGTCCAGGTGTGTGCGGTTAGCTGCTCTCCCTCTCGGCGCAGGCGGAAATTCGAGGCTCGTCCGAGGAGATCTTTCAATTTCAGCGGCGAAATCATCGAGGCAATTACTCGCGGTAATTGCCGTGTGCCATCAATCATCCTTTCCTCCCGACTCGCACGAACCCAAATCCATTCCGAAAGCTCTGGTAAAAGTTTGCCCGAGTTCGATATACGAAACTAAACGCAAACCTCGGTGTCCGTGTGCTTTCAGGTGAGGCTTCGGAAGGAGGCGCTGACCGGTGGCGGCGGCGGCCATGCGCCCCGGGCCGCCGAGAACGAGCCGCCGCAGGCCTCCCCAAGGCAGCCAGCAGCCAGAGCAGCAGAGCAGCCAACAGCAGCGGTGGCTGCACCGGCCCCGTCAGCGTCACTGCTGCGGCCCCCTCGGCGCCTTCCTCCTGCTGCTGCTGCTGCTGGCCTCGTGTCCGGGCCGCGCGGAGCCGCCGGCCAGCGCCCAGGCAGCGGCCGGCCAGGATGCCGCCCCGACGCCCCGCAGCCACCTGCCCAGGAAGCCGCAGAACCTCACCATCGGCTACCTCACCGCCATCAAGGGCGAGCTCAAGGACCGGCAGGGACTCGCCATCTCCGGCGCCTTCTCCATGGCCCTCGACGAGGTAACCGAGCAATTTTGATATGATCGTCCCTCGGCGCGCCTTTGAGAGCCGACCATCAGCTCGTCAAAGCGAAAGGGGCGCCCGCGGAGAGAGAAAAAAAGAAAGCAACGAGGACCTCCTTGGCGCCTCGGCCGGCTCGTTCCTTTTGGGCAGGGGGGGGAGACTCTTTATCGGCCGGCCGATAAGCATAAATCTCGGCGAAAAGATGGCCCCTGGCGCACGTGACGGCGCCTTAAGGCACTCCGAACTGCCTCTCCTTCTCCGTCTCTCTCTCCCTCTGCCTCTGCCTCCCGTTCGGCCGCGAGTCGTCGATATTCCACGGGCGCAACCGGTGCGCGCCCGATTCGATTCCCACGATCGCGAGGGAGAGAGAGAGGAGGAGAGCAGAGCGGCGAGCGGGGAGAGGGAGGTGTGTATAGTGCCAGAATGAGAAAAGACAAGTCGCGGAGGAGGAGGGAGAGCAGCCTGAAAGAGAGGTGCTCTCGTGAGATCGGAGCTCTCCCCCCCGAGAGACTCTGTATACGGCAGCGCGCGGGCTCAAATCATCCCGCGAGCGGCCGGGCTTATTTATAGAACTGGTGGCTCCGCTTGCGAATTCGGGATGTAGGCCAGGCGGGAGGATCTTTTTTGCGATTGGCTCGCGGAACGGAGATTCTTCTCATCGCTGGATCTTCATTATTTACTTCTTGTCGTTAATTTTTTTTTTTAACGCGCTTTATTGTTACTAGAATTCTTCCATAAAGGCAAATGTTTGTTTAAAATTTGTAAATAATTGAAGCAATAAGCAATAAGTAATAAGCCCTTGGAAAAAAGCAAAGCCCAAAGAGAACCGGGCCACCATAAACGAGCGAAGCAGAGCGACTGGGACAAAAAGAGGTTCACGCCCATATATAACCGAAAAGTGGGCTCGACACCCGACGGCGGCGATTCACCCGCAGCATTTAGGCACCGCCTCGACATCTCTCTCTCTCTCTCTCTCTCCCACGGCGGCCGAAAGTACAAAAATATCTGCGCGCGGCATTATTCGCCGGTCCGCCCACGCGGCGCTCTGCAATCGTGAGAAGAATATTCGCGGCAACCTGTGGATATGCGCGAAGGAGAGGAGAGAGATAGAGAGAGAGAGAGAGTGAAAGCGCCGCGCGCGCGCATGTATACACGGCCGCGGTGCCGATTTTCGAAGCCGGGTCTTAGGGGGGCGCGATGGGAATCTCGCCCGGAGCCGCGGTATCGGAGAGCGGCATCTTCTCATTCGAGCTCTCCCTCCCCGAGCGTATAATTCCCGCTGTGACTTATTGCGTTATAATGCTGCGACAAAGCAAAAGGAAGAGAGAGAGAGAGAGAGAGAGAGAACGAGCGACTGAGTAAATACGGTGGATGGGGGTCGAGATTTTTTTTTATTTCAATTGCCCGCAGTTTCCGCGCCGTTTGACGATCGATATTTCGTCGGTTTTATTAACTCTGTCGCCAAAGTTTTTATCGATTGAGCAACGAGGAGTGCAGAGAGAATGCTTAATTAAAGCAACGTTGAAAGTTTAAGAAGCACGCGCGGAAGCATAATAAAGTTCGTTAAAAGTTGCGCGGATTAGACCGCCGCGAAAAGAGCGGCTTTATTGCGTCTATTATTTTTGAAGAATTTATGAGTGGCAGTTGCTCGAAATAGACAAAGGCATGTGCGCATACCATTTTTAAACAAAGTAAATAGATGATGCAAAAGACGTTAATAAAACTCGAGCCTCAAACGGTGCAGGAGGTTGAACGATTGAGCGATACGTTCCTTTGATAGGAATGATCATATTTTTAAATGTCTTTATTTTAAGTATGACGTGGCGGTTGTTTAGCAAGACAAGTCGGAAGAGATCTTTATAAAATAGTATTTATAAACTCGGACGTGCTGCGCAAGACTATCGTGTAATTTGAAAGATTGCAAGGTCTCCCTCGCGCATCTACATTCTTCAAATCTATTGTGCGAGTTGCGGCATGCATCGCATTCGCTTTATTAGACATGTAAAAATTATGCGTCAAATGTTAGATCCTACTTGGAGTGTGAGGCAATTTTTCAATTTATGCTTTGTAATTTATTTTAATGCATTATTATATAGTTTCGTTGCGTGCTTGGATAAGATCTTAGTTGTTAATTTAATGATGTAATTATTTTGAAGAAATTAATTTACAATGGAAATATTTACGTTGGCTGTATGGGAGCATGTTTTTATCTACGTATATATAAGGAAAATTTTTACAGAAATTTTATTTATGGAAGATACAGAATATTGTAATTGTCTATTAGTAAGTAGTTTACATTTAAATTTTCAACTCCAACTTGTTATTTATGGAAGATTCGCTATCAGGATTTTTAAAATTAAAAAACTACGCTGTATACACCGAGAATTTACGAACCCTAAATTTTAGAATTAGATAAAATCAAAGAAATTTCCATTTTTACAACGACGAAATCCGGCGCAGCCATAATGCTATTATCGCACCTGAATATTTCAGCGGCCTCCGCCAAACGAGAAATCGACAAACACTCAACCTCGTAAAAGCACCGATAAAACACAACGTGCACCGCGCGCATAAACATCGTCGCTTTACAATCGGCTCCTCGCGGCGCGACGAATCATCCGCCGAAATCCTCGATTAACAGCCGCAAAGTCGAAAAACGTCGAGGGAAAAGCCGGCGCGGTCCCGTTTTTGGCGCGAGTCCAGAAAGAAAGAAAAAAACTGTCTCGCAGCTTTTATTGACGAAAAAAACGACGAAAAAACGAAAAAGCGAGAGAGAGAGGCGAGCAGTCGTCCCTGAAGTTTAGCGGCTCTCTCACTGACTGCATTGGTGTACGCGTGTCGGTACGAAGCGACTTGTACATGCGACCGGACGCCCTTCAATTACTCGAAAACAGGCTGATTGGTAAAATCGAGCCGTTGCCTGCAGTGGCGTCGCCAGCACCCGCGCCGCCTTGCTGCGGACGTTGTATTTATATATACACCATTTGCGCGGATCTCTTTTTCATCGAGCTAATTTTACAGTCGGATCCTGATTTTTTTTCAGCCCGGAAAGCGAAAGAACGATATTATTGCATTTTCAAAAATACGCTTACCTCGGCATTAATCGCTCTGACTTTGTGCGCGCGGAGAATTACGTTTATCTTTCATATTTTATCGGGACGTTAACACCTCGAAAAAGAACAGCGGACTGCGACAAAGAGAGTATGAGTCAGCGATAAATCAGGTCGCTCTCGTATTATAATAAAATAGTATTATATCCTTGATTATAATCATCAAGACTTAACGAGATCACTTGTGCGGCAGAGTTAATCCGTAAGCGCATTAAAGGGGGCTACGAAAGCCGCGGATCCCGGCTTCCATCCAGCCTAATCGTTTTGAAGATCTACGAAATACCGGGGCACAAACGTCGCGGGCGGCTGAGAGCTAATTTATTCACTTGAAAAGCAAATCCATCAGATCCGAAAGATATAACTAACTTTGTAAATGGATTCCGATAAAATTATCGCAGAGAAAGGCTCGAGCGTCAAAATTCGCGTTCCAGATAGTAAACGGAAGCACCAAAATCCCGCGACAAATAAAGGAAAGCTCGGTGAAAAACGCGCTCCAGCCGCGAGAGAGGTCCGCCTCGGCCGAAAGAAGTGAAAAGCGTCCCGACCGAGGGTCAAGGAACTTGGCAGTCAGGGCTCGCGCGGCGGCAGCACGTGCTCCCGATTGCGAACGAGGCTCTCTCTCGTCTGGGGCCTTTCGGACAACACCGAGTACCCGAGTGTATCTCGGGGGTTACGCGGCACTTCCGCGTGGAAAAGCAAGCCGCTGGATGGAAGCCGGCCAACTATTCGGACGGCGGTGGCGCATTAGCGATGCGAGCGAGAGGGAGAGAGAGAGCGAGGGAACTGGCCAAACATTTTTGTAGCCGCTTTCTGCAAACGGACGAGCGACGAATTTCGTCTCTTGGAGAGCGAGTCGGGAAGTGCGTTACGCAAGACGCGGAGACGACGGTTGCAGTCTGGCCTCTCTTTGCTTCGAAGGATTTGTGCCTTTCTTAGAAAACTTATTCTTCATTTTGATATTGAAAAAAAAATCGGTTAATACCAAAAAGTATGCATGTATAAATGAAAAAGTAATCTCCAGCGTTCTTCGTAAAAAAAAGGGGGGGGGGCTCTCGAAACAGGGGGTCGACGTGCGTCAGCGCGTCCATATACCACTCGTTTTACAACGCAGACGGAGGTGCAGCGACGCGTTTTCAAAAGCAGCCCCGCGGCCGTAAAAAAAAATAATTGCACCTCGAGCGGCTCGAGGAGGTCATTGACAATGCCGAGGGTCCCAAGTTTTCCTTTTGCTCGAGTCGCAGGCGCCGCCGAAATTTCGTCCCCGACGGCGGAAGCGCGCCGGAGTAATGTGTACGAAGCGCCGTAAATCAGTGGCACCGAAAATCATCGTTTGCTTTTATTATCGCCGCCCGTAAATTTCGACTGTCGGGAGCTCGACGACTCGCGGCGTTTGCGCCTCTCGCCATCTGCGTTTTCTGCACTTTTTCACGGGGCGATACCGGTTCGGTTTTAGGCATTGCCGGAGGTACTGTATTGAAATATTTGACAACTGGGAGTAAAAAGAAACTGCGCCGTTTAATTAATTTCTTTTGAATTGGAAAAAAATCGAGGCGGTTGCTCTGCCTGTGCGCAAAAACAAATCCATTTTTTTTCAAGTATAAGAGTTAGTTATAATTATAAACAATTAGAACTCGTTCGACATGCGTAAATTAAAGGTAATTCCGAAAACGCAAAATCCACCTCCTACCCTCCAGTCCTGCATGCCTGCACGTCTTTCCGAGCGCTTGAATTTCACTTGTGTATTAAGCTAGCGTAGTCACTTCATAAGCCACAAACGTCTTCCGCGCTAGCTTAAATGTACGCCAGCACAGCCACCTATGTAACTCTGGCTCTAATTATTATTTCTGCATGAAAACAACGGCATATTTTGTTGCCAGTGTTTTGCCGCGATTCTCGTATTGATATCTTTATAAGGACAGGAGATAGAAATAGTGACTACGCTAGCTTAATATTAAGTTTACGTATCCATTGTTTCTCGGGAAAGGCTGGAGTAACGAAATTGGGTACGGCGTAAGAAATTAGCAACGAATTAGCAACAAAATATGGATATGGTTTGATTATGAGCTTATGAAGTGGGCTACGCTAGCTTAATAATACAATGATATTTTCGAGCTTACTCCCGAAACCGGCGCCGGGGTACTCTTTATGCATCGAAATCACGATCCTATCCCTCGCTTTATTTTTACCTCAACGATCGCCGGAACTGTTTCCTGCACGCGTGCAACTGCCGCCGCCGCCGCCGCACTTTCACCCGATCGAATTCGCAGGCACGCACTTCGGCCGCCGCTGCACGAGATCGGTTTCGATTCGCGGAGATTCCCTCTCTCTCTCTCTCTCTCTCTCTCTCTTTCTCTCGATCTGCATGCACAAGTATGGATGCGAGCGGCGATCGCTGATCGCGCGGAGGAGGTTACGGAGGCGCGGAGTTGGCTGAACTGCCTTTTTTGGGAAGCCGCCGGTTGCGAAATCGAGGTGAAATGTGCCTTATCTTGAGATTTCTCTAATAAAAAAAAAATTAAAGGTGATTTCGATGTCAGGCTTTGCATAGAGTGAGTCAGATGGCAATGTAATAGCCGTTTTGTTAAATCAGTTGATGTGCCTGCTACAGTAGTAAATAATTTCAAATGTTACATAATTTATTTTTTTTTTTAAGGTTAATATTAAGTCGTTAATGGAATTTAAAAAATTTTTTACTTTAGTTCGGAAATTGCAATTATATCATAATCTCAATCACGAAAATATAACTATGCATAATTTCAAATTTATTTCCAGAACTTTCCAAATTTATTACATTCAATATTACCGTAAAAAACGGTAATTATACTTTCATCCATTTATCAATTCCACATAAAACGAAAAACATTCAAATACATCCTACGCACAATAAAAACTTGCATAATGCAGTAGGTCGGTCTCGCAGTTTGTTTACAATGCCGAAAACAATCGTAAAAATAAATAATCCCCTCGTTCGTCACCCGCAAAGATTATTAATACGTCCGTAAGCACGCGTGAATCACTTTAATTATCCTCCCCGACCCGCAGTCGAAAAAGCTCCGCCGCGCGGGAAATAGCGGCTCCGGGAATCGCATTATCACATACATTCCCGCGAAATAGCGGCAAAGGCGGAAACGGCCGCCGCCGCGGCTCGCATCAAACGCTCGGCGCGACATCAAAGTATCGCTCCGAAAAAAAAAAGAGAAAACACCAGAAGCTAGACCAAACACACACTCGCTATTCCGGTCAGGAAGCGGCCCCCCCCCCCGCTTTGTACAATGCAAGCGCGAATGCAAAGCGCGCCGAAACCGAAAGTGGAAACGAGCGTGAGAGGGCAACTCTATCGGGGATTCCGGCGGCGTACATACAATTCTCGGGCCCCGCTTTTTGGGGATTGACGCCGGCCTAAAGTGCGCTGATGAGCTTTATTATGCTAATGCGGAAGGAAATCGCTCTGAGCTGCTTTGTGATGGCTGGAGCGCGGAGATTATGCGACATTTTAATCTTTTTCTTCCTTGCGCCATTATATTTATGCATGTTAATTATTTATTTATTTATTTATTTAGCACTCGTTTCGTTAAGAAAAAAATCAGTTTTTTAAATCTAAAAGTAACATTTTTAACGGGATTTTTTTTCTGCGAAAAAGGAGCTTTGAAATTTTATTAAAGAACCTTATTTAGTTATTTAGAGCAGCTAAACAAAAAAAGCTAACTTTAAAGCTCCTCCAAAGATTGAAAGTTCCGTCGTTACCGCGGGCGAGAGAGTAAGAAAAATAAAGCCAGGCTTAATTGGTGTTTTAGATCAACAACGACCCGAACATTTTGCCAGACGTGAGGCTGGTGATGCGCTGGAACGACACGCGAGGCGAGACCGTCGAGGCGACCAAGGCGATGATAGACATGATCTGCGAGGGAGTCGCTGCTTTTTTTGGACCCGAAGGCTCCTGCTACGTCGAGGCCATAGTCGCCCAGTCCCGGAACATACCCATGATCAGTTACGTAAGTACGCATACCACATCTCCTTCTCTTTCTTTACTCGCCGCTGTGGAAGTCAAATTTCTCCCGATGCCAAGATGCATTTTCTCGACTCGGACAGCTGCTGATGCTGCTCCGCCTTCGAAATCGCACGTCCCGCGACTTTAAAGCACAGCCAACTAAAGCAGGAGCAAAAAAGGTCCGCGGCCTCGGCGGACTAAGGCTCTTTAGGAAAAGTACTGATATCAACGAAAGCTCCTCTCGTTCGCCCTCGAGGATCCCTCGAATAAAATGCATTCCTTGCGTTCCGGTATTACCGGTCGTGCACTTATCTCCCGCTCTCGGCGGCCTATTCACTCCGATCTCTTTTCTCGCGGCCAGTTTAGCGAGTCGATATATATATGCGCGTATTTACCGAGCCCGAGTAATAATACACAAACGCGCGCCCGATAGGGATCGGAGCTTTGCCCGGTTTTTGGTAGCTCCTGGCGATTCTTTTCGCGCGCTTGCGCAACTAGTAGGAGGGTAATGATAGGTCTCTTTAGGCGACTGAATAGGCTGCCGGGGGAGATACGGATCTGGTGTGCCTTTTTTTTGCTTTTTTCTTTTTTCTTTCTTTTTTTTTTAAACATCGAAAGGTGCTATTAGTTTTTATCTTGAAAAGTTTCAGGAGGAATTTAATAATCGTTTCAATTATGCGCCTGTTAATTCGAGCCGGAAAAAGGCCGGAGTAAATCAAGATCGAAAGTGGGTATTGATATTTTTAAGGCCGGGGCTTATCAATGGTAATTTTATCTTGAAAGTTTTTTTCTCGGGAGAGTTTTATGGCCGATTTTCTGCCCCTTCAATAAAAAAAAAAAAAAATTCGTAATTAATTATTTATTCTATTCAGCCATTTTCTCCCCGAGGAATTTAGAAAAGAATTCGAAAATACCACTGGCTCTTTTATGCTCGCTAAACCCGCGAGAGGCTGTATTTACGGTTATAAATATTTAAAATTATGAATTGATATAGCCGCTGTTATTTACATTACTCGTAAACACGGCACTTTATTAATCTATTGGAAAATTCTTTTCACCCGCTTGAAAAAAATTTCTTTTACGAGCGAACATAATGGATTCCCTGCGAACTCCGCCATTATTTTATTGTGTTCCTTTAGCGTTCGCGATAGTTCCCCCGACGATTTAAGGGACGAAGGAGAATGCCGCCTCGAACTTTAGCCGCTAATTTAATCAATTATAGCAACAAATTAACTTCTTAACTCTCCCGTCATCGGCTCGAACAATTAATCGAGTGAAAAACCGGTCTTGCCCTCCGCGTGCATTTTCGCCATTAAACTGGCGCGGCTCTTTCGTGCGACGGGCTGCACTGCACGCGCATGCGCACCAAAGAAACGAGTAATCTCGAGCGTGCTTTTAAGGAGCAGCGACGCACAAGCTACTCGGAGGTACGTATATTAAGCTAGCCTTGCCGCTCTCTGTAAATCTGCTGACCTTATTATAAAAATATCAGTACGGGACTGGCGACATAATTTGTTGCTAATTTGTTGCCGAAACCCAGCCGTAGTAGAGGAAACAACCACCACCCCTTCTAAATAAAGTCAAAAATAAAAAATATCCAATGCAGGTGTCTTAACACTGGGCAGTATCTCTCTAATTTCATGTGGATTTCTTCTCCGGTGTCAGAGATACAATGAGTGGGCTACGCTAGCTTGAGTTAAATTTTTACCGCAGACATGGTTTAAGTGAAAAAGGTTGTAGGCAGATCAGACAAATTAGACCGATAGCTTTTAATATACGTCTCTCCGTTTTGAAGATAAAAAAGCAACTCTGTCTTGATTAAGTGGCTCAAGATTTAAAAATTTTTATTGAACTGTAGCCTTAAAAGAGCCATCGCATGACTTCGCGAAATGTCAAACTGAGTGCACTAAGAAGCAATTACACGCCACCTGTTGATTCTACGACGTTCAACTTTTGCATCGCTTTCGTATGCATACGCGACGCTTTCCATGTAATGAAAAGACTCGATTAAGCTCTCGAGGGTTATAAATAAAAGCTAACGATACTTCGCAAGACAATCTTTCTTTCATTCTCAAACTTTATCAAAACGAGTTTACAAACAAGGGAAACGTAAAAAGTAAATACTTAAATTTCTATAAAGATAGAAAAAGCGTCTTTGTATTACAACGAAATTAAAGTAAATCTTGCGACGCGCTGAAAGAGTCACGTTCGCAATAAAGCACTCTCTCGTACGTATTCAAAACTCGGACCCGCAACCTAGTCGAGCTCGCTCGAAGTTCCCAAGCGGCCGCTCGGAGCTAAGCAATAAGGTCGTAAATCCTAAAGCGCCGTTTAACGTCTTGTAAGTCGTTGATCTGAAGGCCTTGGAAGTGTCGGGAGACCCGAAGCGCTCCGAGCCAATAGGGCGATTATTAACTCCGTCGATCGAACTTAATTGCGGCCGCCTTTGAGCGATCGGGAGCTTCGGAATTTCAAGTTCGAAAATACTCCCGGAGTTTTTATCCGCGGCGACTTGCGTAATCGCGCGTTATTTTTACGGCGATACGCTCATTTGCGCGGCTAAAAATAGAAGCGCGCCGGCTGGAAAGTCACGAAAACTCCGGGCGCCGCGTATATTTAGAGGTCTCGATTTAATTAGAGGCAAAACAAATGCGCCGACTTCGACGGCCGGTTAAATGCGAGCTCGATTTGCATTGGGGACAAAAAAAAAAGATCTTGGCAAGAAACTACTCGGTAACGGCGCGTAGTGCAAAACTACGTCTTTTTAATTTTGCTTCCATATAAAATAACTGCCGTTCGGAGTTTTTTTTTTAATCGTTTGCAGAAAAAAAACTTTGAAAATATAATTTAATGCCCTAATCGTTTATTGCCATTGAATGTGTATTCGATGTCGTTTGCTTATCTTTTCTAACGCACAAATTTGCACTTGTTATTGCGAACTATTTTTGTTGTAAAAAGTAAATACGAGATAAGACGGTCTACTAACTAAATACTACATTTACTTCGAGATTCTTACTTTTTATTCGTCGTATAAATTAATTCTAGTTTTTTATATTCGATTGAAAAGGTTCAGCAGAAAAGTTTTCCCTCGGGAGCCTCCGATTTTGTAAAATATCTCATTCGAAAAATAATAATCTTCTCTAAAAGCGTGAATTAATTACGCTTTTATTTTTAATCCATATTCGTAAGAAAATAAATTTACACGTAGCTTTTTGACTCGATCGTAGGTCCAACGAAAACCAAGCGCGAAAGGAACGTTCGCATTTCTCGAAGCGCAAACAATACTCTTATCTCTCGAGACTGGCAAAGAATCGGAATCAGCTTTCTAATTCGATTCCTCCGGCGGCACCGTTGGCTCGGTATAACAACGGCGGCGCGACGACAGCGTTTTAATACCACTCGATCTCCCGGCGTCGCATTAATCGCTTAGCGCGTAAACAAAGTTATAAACTAGTCGAACCACTTGTTGAGTCCATAAATATTAGGACTCTCTCGTGGGGGGAGGGTAGAAAGATACTCATCGGTCCGTTTTTCCAGCCTCTCGATATAGTATAAAATCGATCCGCGCGGCCCAACCCAACCCCCGCCCGTTTCGAAAATCAACAAACGCCGCGCGGCGTAATTGCAGTAACTTTCCGAGCTCGCCGCGCGGCCGGATATAAGGTAAAAAGGAAATGTGGGCTCGTAAAGCGCCGACGCTAAGTGAGCGACGGTCGTCTAGTCGCCGAGGGCCCCGGCGGCGCGTGCAGCTAAAGGAGGCGATATTATTCTATCGACGGCGCATTTGCATGAAAACTGCTGATTCCCCTGACCTTCGCGGTGTCTATTTATAGACGCCTGCCGAGCGAGCAACTGAGAGAGAGAGAGAGAATGGCCTGCTGATGCCCCGCCGCACGCCCCAGGACGCGCTCACCTGGGAGACCCGGTCTTTCTAGCTTTGATTTGCCCGGAGCGGTGGTTACTTTTCTGGAGGAGACTACTGCCAGCTTTTCCGATTCTTTTTGCCGACGCTTTTCGCTGCTCGCGGCTTCTTTCGATTGTTTAGGTTTTGATAAAAAATGTGTAAGGGATCCGTGGATGCCGACAGAGCTATATCAAGTAACGATGCGACAGACAGAAGAATTTCTATTGCATTGACCGATCGGCGTTTGATTCTAATCGGATTTCACTTTAGTATAAATGAAAATCGCATTTAACCCTGCTCTCTTTCTTCTATTTGCTCGAGGTCTGTTTGTACGCCGATCGAGCAGCTTTGATCTTTCACCGTTCAAAGCACAGATTCGTTGTTGTTTTTTTTTTGTCATCCGCATCGCACCGGAATAGCAGTGTGCGCCGATTTTAATTAAACTCGCTGAAACGCGCAGCAGGTTTTCAAAGTAAATAATTTAATCGCCGGCTATTTGAGTACATATTTTCATATTAATGCCGCAAATATTTATTACTCCTCGCGTCGGACGTTAACATTAATTTAGCCCCGCAACTAAATGATTAGTCGCGATCGTTATCAGGAGGCTATTTTAGTCGGGGGGGGGGCCCTCGACGATAACTGGTTCGGAAACGCACTCGTTTGTAATTGAGAATTTAGATCAGGCGTAACAAATTTATCAACGGGAGCGACTAAAAATAGTTAATCCAACTATTTCTCTCTCTCTCTCGGCGCTCTCGGGGCCCGTTTAGATTCGATCTCTCTTCCTCGTCGAAACGAGAAACTCCGCGCGAACTTGTCCTTTCCACTCTACAAAGCCGCTTACATGTTTGCAAGCTGCCCTCTTTCTTTACACCATAAATCCGATCCGCAATAACGTTGATTTAGAATGCAATTGCAGTTAAGGGATATATATATACATATACATACATATGCATTTCTTTTTGCCTCGGTTCGTTACACACCGCTGATTCGAGAATGATTAGCGATTTTACAGGCTGGCTGTACGGTACGACCGGCCGCGGCTATATTTAGAATTTGTTTTCCTTTTCCTTTTATCGATTCGTTTTGTTCGCCGCTCGCGCGGACTGCTCGAAAGTGCTCGTTTCTGTTTACAAGTCGATCTATTTTCAAAGTCGATCTCTCGCGAGCCAATCCTTATCTGTTTGGAGCAGCCCCGCGCGAAAAATCTTCCGAATATCTTGCTCGCCTCGGGAGGCTACATAGTAAAGGTGAAGCAGCGACAAAAAGCAGTATCGAGCGACAAACGATCTCCGCGGAACCCATTCATTTGGGCGAATAAACTTTAGTTCGTTACAAGCGAGGAATCAACAAACGAGAAGAAAATCGGCAAATACCGGCCGAACTGCGCTTTACAGTCGAGCCTCTCGTTAATATTCGAGATATATTCCTCGCTCCGTTGTCTCGCAGTCCGCCCCGCTCCCGCAATAGAAAAGATATACCGTACCGGAGACGCGTTAAATTCACCACTAGTCGAAGCGGCTCGCTGTCGTCGGGCTGTCTTGCTCGGCGCGCGTGCTCTAATGATCGATTCTGCTCTCGCGGTGCGCGCGCTCTCGCGATTCAGCCCGATATAGCATCCAACTCCGCGCGCGCTCGAGAGCGGATTCCCGTTAGAATTATTTGCGTAACCGGGCGTTATGTGCGCGAGGTCAGCTCTCCTCCTCCTCCCCCGAGAGAGCGCATTGTCGTGTCGAGTCGCGTGCCGCCGCGAGAGAGAGAGAGAGAGAGAGAGGATCATCCTCCGCCCGAGAAGAGATCGGACGATCTCTCGCCTCGTTTCGCGGATAAGCTGCACACCCTGCGGGAGGCTCCGGCGCGACTCTTGATTCGACTGTTTTTTTTTTTTTTTTTTTTTTTTTTTTTTTTGACGAGGGAAGTAGCGTGCAAAGTCTATTTGCAGTTTATCATTTTGAACGCGGTGGGTTTTTCCTCGTGTATATATGAGGGCGAGATGTAACTGCTATTTAAAGCACATTGTAAAACCAGAATTAGCTGCACACGTCCAAAATACGGAGTTGCATTTTACGAGCTTTTTATGGTGCCCCCATTATTACGCAGAGAATTATACAGTTAATGTCCTTTCTGGATGTGTGCTTCTCTTTTCATTGTTACACCGTCATATACTCAAAACGGAAAGTAAAAGCTGCTCGAGTGATTAACTTTCAATAAGAAAGAATAGAGAAGCTATTCCAAAAGCTGGCCGAATAACGAATGTGTAAAATCAAATGAATGGCAATTCTTCTCCTAAAAGCAACAATACAATTATCCGTTAAACATTTTGCTCCTCTTGCATAAACCACTTTAAATGACTTTCAGATGAAAGTTTGCATACAAAGCCAACTCCAGCCGAATACCGTCGAGCGGCTCACTCGACCTGATTCGCCTCTAAAGTTGCCGGACTGCGCGCTCGACATAGATGTGTGTGTGCACGAGAGATGCGCCGAAGCTCGCGTTCGCTCAATTAGCCCCTTAATTGGCCGGGGGCCGCGCCGTCACGCACTTTCCTTCTCTCTCTCTCTCTATCTCTCTCTATCTCTCTTTGAGCAGAATTGTTTTGCGTGCAATGTGGCGCAGTGGTGTCGCCGGAAGAGGTCAACTTTGATGAGTGAGCCGAGACAACCGCTCGTGTCGAGTGCAGCCGGTTTTCTTGGGAAACATGTGGTCGGATATTGGTTTTTCTGTCGAGCCTTATCTATCAAGCTGTAATGGCTCTGCTGTTATTTTAACCAGCTTTATATTTTTAAACGATGATCTTTTAAAAATAACGGGCTTCTCTCTGCCGTCAGCTGCAAGTCGCATATTTTTATATTATATGAGAAATCTACTCTTCTCGTTCTCTCAACCCAATATTCAAATTCGTGGAAAAAAAAGAATTGCAGGAAGATTGCTCAATAGCCCAATTCAAAGGCAATAATAACGATTGCGCAGGCTTCGTTCATCCGCATTCCGTCCGGCGAGAAGCGCCTGCATGTCTGTCGTGACAGGCGTTGCCGGGAATCTGCTACGCGTAAAGTGCCGCGCGGCAACTCCGGCGAGATCTAATGACTAAATAATTGTAAGCGAAGTGCGATGTCACGCGAACGACGTAACGTACAGTCTCGTGTCGCTCCACAGACGTGGGAATTTCGATCCCGGACTCCCTCGATTAATTCATCCTGACTCTTGACTCCGGCAAATCTCTCCGGGGCATTTATTGAGACGCGAATTAAACCAAAATAAAAAAAAAAGCCGTACAGAGATCGAGAGGCTGGAAAAATAATTCGTCAATGAAACCATAATTTAAAACTCGAAAGCAAAAGCTGAAACCTTAGAGCGCGATGAAAAAGCTTATAAATTTTGCGGTTGCGGTCAGTCCATCCTCAAAGCTAAAGCTACGCTCCCCCCCGGGTAACTCTCGAAAGATAAGCAAGAAACCTCTCCGATCGCCTCTCCCTCCCATCTCCCGTTTCCGAAGCGTCGAACCGCAGGCCCGACACTACGCTGCAGGCACGTCGGAATTAAAATCGCAGGATGGAAATCGGACACTCCGAGGACTGTGTCGAATGTCCATTTTTATTGCTCTCGCCCCCGGCTTGTCCGCGCGCGCGCGCCGCTCTCGCCTGAAATCGGCACAAGATCGTTTTCGCGCGCACGTGCCGGAGTTTCGCACCTTTTGCGCGACCGTTACGCGGGCCCGTTTCGGGGAGAGGCTCGCGCTTTCCGCGCGGGAGAAGGAAGTCTCTCTGCTTTTATGGAAACTTGGACGGTCAATCGCTTTATTTAGCCCGTTCTCTGGCTTTCGTTTTCCGAGTAGCCGCGCTTGACGAAATATAATGCGAAACTGCGCGAAATCGTGGGCTATTTTTGGAACGAGAAAATTCTTTCGGCGCTGCGAGAAGGATCGTGGAGCCGATGGGCGTTGCGGTCATTTTCTGCGTGGCTTGGTAACAAACGACAGGCGTATTGATTGAATAGAAACAAAATCGCAAGTTTTATAGCTTACCACGTCTTTTCGTAATTTATGATGATCTCTTTTCAAGTTTCTACCTTATTACTTTATACATTATTATTCTTCCTCATTGCTAATGAAGCATTCTTCATTAGCTTCCTCGCCGAGGCTGTTTTGTAGTTTCTCCCAAAACTATAATATTTCAAAAACGGTTTTGAATTACAAATTGGCACCGAAACTACCGATCCTATCTCTCGCAGATTTCACGTCGGAGCCCTGAAACTAAAGAAATTGGCCAATCCCTTCCGTCCCGGGTCATCGTCCCCCGACCCAAACTTTCGATGGAGAATTTCATCCGACAGGCGACCTTTCCCAAAAATCGTTCCTCTCCGTGTCGTTTACCTGAACTCGAGCCGCCCGAGAGTCGCACATCCGTCAATACTCCGGCCGCGGCTCGTAAAAAAGAAAAAAAGGCAGAGCGACCAAAGTCCAGGCGCGACGACGTCGTCGGCGCTCAGCTCAAACGTATATTGAAATTCAAATAAGCGGCCGAGGAAGGAGTTTCGAGAAATGCAAATGGGCGAGAGAGAGAGAGAGAGAGAGAGACCTACTTTTATATTCGGATTGGAATTTCTTTGGAGCGTCGCGCCTGCGGTGTCATAACACGCGAAAGATTTCGAGGGACGCGCGCTCGTTTTTATGCACAGGGGCCACCTCGACGTAGCGCCGGACGCGGGAGAGAAAAAAAACGGCCAAGAATATAAGCGAGATAACGCGTGAATCATCGCGTAATAAGAAGTTATTTTTACACCGCGCGGCGTATCTCGCGCGATTTTTTAAATCGGCCGAGCTCCGTTTCTGCCTTTAATAATTCCAACCTTGCCGCGCGGCTTTTTCGCTCTCCCCCCCTCGATAAATCGGATTTATTGGGTGCGTCGTTGCGAATGGCCAAATTGATTAATCATTTATACCGGCGGCGGTAATCGGTTCTAACTGCGGGAAACTAAAATTCGCTGGCTGATTTTTCTTATTTCCCGCAGTTATGCAAGCGTGAGATTGTTTCTATTTATACACCGGCGGCTCGAAACCTCTTGGGAAGCGTTCGTTTTTATTATCGCTTTCCTCAAACGTCAGACATTTTGCCCATTTGAAATGGACAAAAAAAAAAAAACTATTTGTTTACCGTCTATTATTAGTCCGTTCGGCAATATCAACATCGGCTCCGAGTATCCATTCACCGCAAACAAACAAAAGCTTCGCGCCAATAATCGGCCGAGCTGATCAGCTGTGCAGCGCCAAAAGCGATCGCTCGAAAAAAAAAAAAAAAAAATGCCCGACTTAGAAAGGAGAGGGAGAAATGTTGTAAGTCAGTGTAGCCGATAGCCGCAGCCATAATTTTTCTCGATCTGCGGCCGCCCGACAATATATTAAAACTGGAGCCTTACCGCACAACCAGTAATTACAAGGAGAAATATTGCTCTCCGCGCACTATTCTCTCTCTCTCTCTCTCTCGCTCCGTATAATGTGCGAGAAAGGGAGAGAGAGAGAGAGAGAGAGAGAGAGACAGAGGGAATAGCTCGTCGGTAATCTTAATCAAAATCAAGCGTTAACTACCCGCTTCCTCGGCAATCTGTGTCCAAGTAAATAATAGTGGCGGTGCGCGGCAGAGTGCCTCCTTTACCTTTATGCGCGCGCACTTGTTGTTGCTCGCTTAATGCGCTCCCGGGGAATCGGGACAGTTTACAAATCTCTCGCGGCGAGAGCAAAAATGCCCCCCCGACTGTGAGTGCGTTTAAGAGAAATCTAACGCGTTTCGTTCGTTATAACTTCGCGCTTCGCGAGAGCCCAGAGCTCTTCTCTCTTTTATTCCGTCGGTTTCCTTTTGATCGACGAGAGAGGAGAGAGAGGGACTACCGACGGGCGGGATATTTTATTTTCCCCGATAACATCGAAAATCTGCTCATTACTTGCGTTCGTTCCGAGAATTATTATTTATTAACGCAGGAAACAATGGAGGCGCTTTGGTGCCGCTCTGCGAATGCTAATTTGAATTAATTAGCATTTCTATTAAAGGTTTTGAAATATTTATTAATTACGTGCGATTAAGACAAATGAAGTATGATTCTTTCGTTCTCCAATTGCTTATTTTAGACAGAGGAAATTCATTGCCGTAAATTAGAAATAGCAAAGGGAAGTATGTATACGAGATAAGTTCAATATAGATCTGCTGCTCCAGTTGATCCATCCGAAAAAAATCCACGAACGACAAAATCAAGCGCAAAGCGAAGATTCGCAAGAAAAACTTGCAAAAGCGCGCTGAAAAGCAGCTCCGTCATCTCCGCTCCTCGTTTTTATCGTCCATCCATACCGGCGGGCAATATCGACTTGACTCGCTGGCTCTCCCGGCCAGCTGTTCTAGAGAGAGCTGCGCGGCTCTCGCTGCTTAATGTCGCAGTTCTAAATATAGAGCCGCTCGCGCGTGTATTTGCAGTATTGCGTGACTCTCTCTCTCTCTCTCTCTCTCTCCCGCGGCTCGTTGTGCTGTGCAACTCGCGATCCCGTTTCAACAGTTCCAACAAGTTGCGCATTCAGAGGGTCACACACAGGCCCGAGAGAGAGAGAGAGAGAGAGAGAGAGAGGAAGGCCTTATCTAACCGAACCGCGCGCAGCTCTGCAGTTTTGCGGCCGCGAGAGCTAACGATGATGGAGGGAAATTGATGCACGAACTTTCGCGCTGCCGCGTTTCCCTTTTCGGCCGGCCGATTTTCTGCCGGCCGACCCGCGATGGGCCTGTTGCGCGGAATCTATAAGCCCGCAATTTCGGCGACGGAATGCGGACTTATATTCTATGTATATAAGTTTGTTCTGTCGTGCATTTCATTTACGCGCTACAGATTTGAGAGTTTCAGTGATGCTTACAGTGCATAATTGTACTGGATAGCGTGACGTTGTACATCAAAATATTAGCAGCCTGGATATTTTAAACCCTCAAATTACCTCTTCTAACCGGTCTTTATTTCTTGGAAGTATTTTTAACTGAAATTAAAGTTCGCTTATCGAATTAGCAAATAAATGAACGTGGTCATTATTACAAAATCATCGATACAACACTTATCAACGTTCGTTTTTTTTTTTTTTTTCGAGGCGCGCAGGTTATTCTTTATCCCGCGCGCGACGGCGATAATAAAACGCGGAATTAGATAATACGCGTGTGCATTAATAATAGCGCATTTCAAGCGTCGTTCATCACTCGACCCTTACGTAACATTACACATCATCGCCGACTTTTTCCACCTGCCGGAAAACGCCTCGTCGTGCGCGTCAGTCTTGCGACAAAAAAGGACAGAAAGCGGCTCGCGGGACGAGATATTTGCGCGGCGAAGTAAGAAAAAAGAGAGAGAGAGAGAAATTAGCCGCTTGTAGTTTTAAGATCGACAGCTGTCGTTTTCCTCATTTTTTTTTTTTTTTTTTTTTTTTTCAAGTTCGCGAAGAGTTAATTAAAGCTTTTTCTATGCGATTCCAAGTTCCCGATTGTCTTTCAGTCATTTAGAATTTATCGGCGCATTTGTAATTCATTTCGAACAGAGCAGCTTTTTTACCTGATTTCGGAATTTATTAAAGGAGCAATTGTTACTTTAATTCGAAAAAAAAAAAAACGGATCAGTTCCGCGAATCCGCCAAGGGGGCGTCTAAAAAAAGCCTCGGCTGTAACCTTTCGAAAAGTCACCTCTGAAACTAAAAGCACCTCTAACGTTTGACAGCCGCGCGCGCGTTCGCTTCCAGAATATTCAACTAGCATCCTCTCCTCCGGCCAGGCATTATATACCTCTCGAGCAGTTCCATCCGTGTCGGCTCGGAGCCGTCGTCACGCTCCGCAAAAAAAGCCCACAGGCACAGCGAGAGAGCCGATATCGCGCGATTCCCCGCAAGCCGCAGAGAGCATCTCCGCTCTCGCGGCTTGACCTTGAAAAGGCCGTGAAAAGCCGATTACCGCGAATTTCACGCCGCCGCCTCGCCGCGAGAGTGACTTTTCGTTCCGAGGGAAATGTGTGTATATAAGGCGGCACGTGCCGGTACGCGAACCGATGACTTTTACTTCTCGGTCCCGTTAGCCCTTTTTTTTTTCTCGCGGCTTAATTGTTCCATAACGATAATTCCGAGAGAGCGCTCCTTGTCAAATTAATTTAGCTACCGGCCGGGGATACGGACTCGCCGCCGCCGCCGCCGTTACACGCTCGATTGCCATCGGCGAGTTCGACTTTTTTTGCGGGAGGCGAAACGTTTTTTTGCCGCTGAACAAATCATCGGAGGAATTCTTATTTTTCCTTCGACGGCAATTGAGTCAAACAGAGATCGAGACGATTGATTTTTAGAGACGAGTTTCTTGAGAGGGCGGATTCTTTTCTTTTTTTTATTCCGGCGCGATGCCAATCGAAGAATATACGTAATGGTTTCACTCAATTTTTACGGTGACGAAGGAATTTAATCGTTGCGTCTAAGTTTATTTATATGCTCATTTCTTTCGATCTTATCGAAGTATCGGATAAGGATTATAATCTGTGATGAAATTACTCACTTTGTCACGTATTATATCGGACGTTATCAAAATAAATCGCATTCTTTTGTCCTGCAGTTTCTTCTATATAATTGCGATTAAAAATGAATCAGTTTTACTGATTCACGCATGCATTTAACAAAGTTATCTCTTTAAGAAAATTGGCATAAAAACTTCTTCAAATGAAATAGGTGTTTCTTCCAAAGACGAATTCAATTAATCCTTACGTTTTTTTTTTATCCGTAATAAATTACATTTCGCTTTTTTGCAGAGCATATTTCGCATTACGCAGAAATAACTCGTTACATCACGTGTCGTTACATTAGCTACTTAGTTCTACATTCCTGATATTTCATAGCCAGTAATTTCATTCATTCACTGATCTTAATTCCTTACGTCGAAAATTATTGTAAACAGTGATTTTCAATAAAGCGAAGGCATCGCGTCGGTCCAAAGAAAGCCCGTACAAAGAGGGGCGCGCAAAAAGCGCCGAGCGACTGCCGAAATAACTCGCGGCTCCGAAAAAAGCCACACGCCATCGTCCGCGTGAGAACCGCGGAAAAAGTTCCCTCGATCCTCGGACACACTCGGATAGGGTCCGAATCGAAAGTGCCGCAGCTGCAGCGACGCTTGCCCCGCTTTCGGCGAGCCTTTCGCGAGCGAGCAGCAGCTCATTCGTGGCCCATAAATTTAATTGGTCAGCGCTGCTGCTGCTGCCGCCGCCGCCGCCGCTCTGCGAGGCTCCTCTTTCTTCCGATTTTTTATTTTGGTTTCGCGCGTTGTTACCCGCCGGATCTTATACCCCCGTGACTCTTTTCAGCGTCGCCTTGACTCTCTTTGCTGGCGTTAATTGCTAGATTTTTTGAGGAATTTCGAGTTTGAGGCTGCAGCAAGATTTTTATTATGGATGCGCGATAACGGCTTCATTTGTTCGCTGTCAATTTATTATCTCGTAGAAAATCGTACTAAAAATCGCTGTAACACGAGAATCGCTCGAAAGCAACGAGAGCGTATTTTCCGCAAGAAACTCGAAATAAAAATGCCTACAATCGCAGAATGGCAAACAAGCAAAACTACAGCCGGAGAGAATCTCGAGCCGCGACTCGCTCTCTCTCTCTCTCTCATCGCAATAATTCCGCGTGCAGCTCTAAGCCCTCCCTCACACACTCTCGGAATTTATCTTGAGCACGCACACCGCCGCGCAGCCCGCGCAGCTCGGAGAGTAAGAGATTCTCGCGAAACGACGCCATAAATCGCTCGCTCTCCAGTTCGCAGATAAGAAAGAAGCCTCCACCTCCTCCTCCTCCTCCTCCTCCTCCTCCCGCTCCTCCCCCCCTCCTCCGGCCGAAAAATCCCACGGTGCGACCACCATGGATCCGCGTCTCGCGTCATTATTTAAGCATTCAAGGATACATAAGCGCGTGCAGGCGGGCTGCACTCGAGCCACACTAACTAGCCGTGTTTATCGCGGCTATATTTAGAACCGGCCGGCCATTGCTTGCCAACCGCCGCCGCCGCCGCCGCCGCCGCTGCCAATTTCCACTCTGTGGGACGCACGGCGCAAGATATCCGGGGGCCGCTCGGCCTTATCGGCTCGGTCTTGAGTCGCTCCCGAGAGATCTTTAATGGGGTAATCGTCGCGCCGAAGCGGCATTTTTCGGACGAGGCCAGAAGGGAGAAACGACTTGATTGCCGCGGCGATCACGTGGCTTCTCCAACTGCTTTTGCTGGAACACCGATCCTCGACTCGCTCCAAGGGATTTTCGGTTTCTCGTCTAGCGATTTTCGCGCGCCGGCTCGAGACGGGGCTCTTTTTGCGCGCGGGGGGGATTTCGAGAGAGGCTGGTTACTGGATGGCGCGGCCGCGGGACAAAAAAATTATATTTACGACGGTTCTAATAGTCGCTCGAGGCGAGCTGTTAAAGTGTATTATACATTGTCGAGCGGCTCTTCAACTTCTATTAATAGACATTTTCGAGCAGAAATTTTATCGCTCGATAAAAATGCGCGACATGCGCTCTTTTCTGTTTTTTTTTTTTGCATAATACATTTTTCGAGGAAAAAATTATTATCGCCCAAAGCACATTGAGAATTAGCAAAGAGAGCGAGCGAATATTACATATATCGAATCGTGCCTTAATCAGTGTCTGCGCTGATTCGTACCAAATTATGCAACTCGCAATCATCAATATTTCATAAACTCTTTGAGGCTTACCTATATTTAGAAAATTCACGAAACTTTGAACGGTTTTAAAGTTTAACCGCGGCCGTGTCTTATTAAAGATACAAAGTACATAAAGTCGTTGCAACTTTCATTCGCACAAAGTGCTGCTGCTGCCTGCCTCCACAGTCTCTCGACTAAAGTGCTTGTAATGCAGCCGTTTAGTGCATCGTACTTTTAACAATATTTAACAATTTATTTGCAATATACACATATCTATTAAATTGCCAAGTGAAATATTGTCGCCGCTGATAACGCGCGCTAATGCGATAAAGTTAAAAAGGAAATTGAATAATACTACTTCATCTGCCAGTCGTTCACCTCCCTTTTTTTTTCAATTCTTTACAGACCTCATTATACGCGCAAGCTTTTACAGTCGCTTCTTTCAGAGACGAGCGGCGAGAGAGAAGTAGAAAATAATCCAATTGCCCGGCCGATCGAAGAAGCCAGAGGCCTTGGAAAAAAAGAGTCTTGAACTTGAGCTTCTTTCGCCTTCCTCAAAAGGCTCGGAGCGAAAGGAACAGCTCCTCCGCCGAAATGACGAAGCGTGCGAATGATAAATTCGCCGGCCCTTAGTTATATATCCGACGAGAAGCGGTTAGCGTTTCGGCGCCCAACCTGCAATTTGGCCAGCGCGCAAACTTTGTCAGTCTCCTGCCCAAGGACTCTTCCGTCACTCCCCCGAGCGTCGCCTTCTGCCCTTCGACCGATTTGGCGCGAAAGCCCAAGACACGATAAAGTCCTTTCGCCGCCGCCGCCGTCGTCGTCCTTCGCGAGCCTCAATTTTTCGTCCGATTCGACGAGGCTGCGGCGTATAAGTGCTCGAAATTTTCCACTGGCGATCCGCGAATGGGACTGTGCGCGGATCTTGGGAGGAGCTTTACCTGTATAAATATTTTCAGGAGGGAAAGGGGGATAAAAGCTTTCGCCTGACGGAGATTGTATCTTTTTCGAAAAGAATGAGACTTGGGTAATGTAAAGGTTGCTGTAACCCGAAAAGCTATTTATAAAATGTTGTAAGAAATCTTATTCGTGCTGGTCTGCTTATTATTGAGAAGAGAAACTCTTTCTCTTTCACTTTCTCGCAAAAATGAATATTATACGCCAGATGTGAACAATCTTTTGAAAATCGTGCGCAAAAATTGTATACTGGAAGAGTTTAAAATAAAATATATTTTTTGCGAGTACTTAAAAATTTTACGACCGTATTTCAGAGCAATTAAATTTTGTCGTGAATAAATTCAAGCAATTATTTGATAATTTAAGTGTATATAACTCAAAACTTTCTCGTAAATCATTTGAGCACTTTGAGCGAATTTTCTTATGAGCTTTTGAAATTGTACAAAAGAATTTCATCATTTCTGTTACGTTTATCTTAAGTCAAATTAATTATCTATAATAAGTGATTATTCATTATTACATTTCACAAATATGTTTTAAAAAAAGAACTCTGATTAAAATTAATATCGGCGATGGCAAGCGGCGCTCAGATTTTGATATGAAATAGAGATAAACGTCAAATAATATTATCTCAATAATATTAAATTAAGTAATAACATATTATGCAAGTTTATATTTTTAAATAAAAAGAAAAAATACAATTTCAGCGAAAGAATAACGAGTAGAAAGAAAATGAAATAATACATAATATTGACAATAGAACATTGCTCGGTGTAACGTAAAACATTGAAAATATTTTTTAAAACTCAAGCAATATGTTTTGAATAAAATGTTTTTGACAAAAACATGTACTATCACGAGCTTTGTTTTTCATCACAAGTATAACATATTAAATAAGTAAATAAGCTGCAAATTAAAGATAATAAATATCACAATCGGGAATTGCATCGTGCTCTCAAAGTTTAACGAGCCAATAAAGAGCGCGAGCTCGATCATCCGGCGAAAAAAAACGTGTCGTGTCAAAATCGGCGAGGAACCGCGCTCCCAAGATAGGTCACTTACCCCGCAGCCGATAAGCTTCGGCTCGCTCGCGGCTGAAAAATCAAGTCAGTGGATCTCCGGCGCATGCGTTTGCGCACACAGCATATCGAGAAAGGGAAAGAGCGGCGAGAAGAAGCTGTGGGTCAAAGTCAAAGAGGCGCTCGCTCGCGCCGCAAACACGTCGCCTCTCTCTCTCCCTCGGTGCTTTCACACACCGTCGCAAAGAAATTGAGCGGCGGGCAGCAGCACGTGCCGAGCGCGTGCTCCTCTTCTGCACGGCGGCGCGGTTCTTCCTGAAGCGCGCGCGCCGCGCGTAATTAATTGGGAAAATATAAGGTTGCTGAAAAGGGGCGCGTATCCATCAGCCGCGGCTTATCTTTCGAGCGGCCTATTACTCAAATTGTCGCGATACTTTAATTCTAACGCGCGCCAAGGCGCTTTCAGAGTCGAGCAAAGTTCACGTCGGGAATGAGGAAGAATGTTAAATCAGCTTTTAGCTGGAAGCTCCCGCTTCGGTGTTATACTTCTTTGCGGTGAGAGCTTCTTTTTGAACAAAGCCTATAGTCGAGCTTTTACGTTCCTCTCGAGCTCGTAAGAACTTAAAAAAAAAGCTTTATTCGATTGGAAAAATTAACAGCTTCGATACAAAACTCTTGAGCTTGAAATTCAAGTCGATACTTTGTCACTTAATCACCGGCTGCATGAAAAACTGAATATTAACTCGTTCACCAGTCAACCGCGCCCTCGAAAAGCCGATAAGCTTTTCCACGCGCTCGTCTATCGCGCACACCGCTCATAATGCAGAAAATCCCGCGGCTAAGCCCCGCGCGCGGCGCATACAAACGGCGCCTTATCTCCGCTCCGCGACGCAGTTCGACTCGGCCGGAAAAACTCTCGGCTAGAGAAAGACAGAGGCGGAAGAAAAATTGCAGATACGTATGCGCGCGAGCGCGGGGCTATTAACGCTCGAGTCAAGGTCCCTCGGCGCGCGGGCGCATTTCAAAACGCTCGCTTCTCTCTCGCCGCGGTGTCGCTGGAAATCTCTTATCGGATATAAATACGCCGCCGAGTGAAGGTTTCGCTCTCGGGGAGAGAGATAGTCATGCTTGGACGGCCGGACAAACGGCGCCCTTTCTAGCGAATTTGCATGTTTTTTTTTTTCTCTCTTTTTTTTTTGCCGCGAGCCGCGCCGCGGTTCAATGCAGTTTATTGTCTCGAGGCGGAACGAACGGCGGCGGGGCTATTTTTGCCCGTTTTTATACTGGACGTATTTTTTAGATGTCGAAAAAAATATTGCTCGCAATAAAGAAGCCTAACAGCTGTAAAAATTCCTTGATTTTATCTCCTGAAAAGCCCGTGACGTTTATGAGGTTTTTTTTAAAATATGTACCTATAAACAAATCTTCGGACGTGATAAAGTGAATTTAGCAAAAGCATAAAGGATTTAACGCAAATACGAAGTGTAACGCGTGCAAGTTGTGCAACTGCAATTTTTGGAGAAAAAAAAGAAAGCAACGTTCAACGAATTTCCTTACCATCAATTTATTCCCTCGAACGAAAAAGCAAAAATCGACCTATTTGCATAAAGCTAAAATATCGGTCAATAAAGTAAGGAAAATATTATTGATTCTACCAATAAATAAACCTCTCCTCGGCGAAACGAGCCGCAGCAATCGTCGAATTTCAACAAACTCGCTCGCTTCCACTTGGCATTTAGATTTAACCGGCGAAAAGCAAACAGCCCCAATAATCCCCCTTTATTTGTGTAAATGCCGACTCCGCGGTCCGGAATCGTTATCGCGCCGCCTGGCGGCGGGCCATCGTCAATAATGCAAAGGAAATGGTATTTTCGCGGGCAAAGTGTTGCCCCGTCGGATATTTACAAGCTCGAGCGGCGCCTGGAGAGCTTTTTAGGTGCCGCTCGCTCCGCGAGTGTCTCGAGAGTATTAGTCCGATCTACTTTCGAGCGCGACTGTTTAATAGCCGCGGAAAAAAGTCGGGCGTAGAATGTCGGATCAAGGTTTCGCGGGGTAAACATTCTAATTAAAGGCTGGCCGGTTGAGATAAGAGTGGGTATTTCGAGGCGTATATATCGTAAACCAATATCGCGGAATTTATAGTGTCTATTTGCAAAAAGTCACTCGCACATATAATGAACGATGAATGCAGTTTGCGGCCCATAAATTAAAGCGGATCAGAGTTATATGTAGGTTATTAATCGTAATTTACGGCCGTCTATTTATAGCCGGCTAGAAAATATCTCTTGAAATAGAAACCCGACGTGTAATCCGGCGTCCAGAAGTGCTCGATGTAAAATTCCTTTATCGATCCCGATCGAGCCTCGAAAGGTGGGCGAATTAAAAAGCCCCCGCGACTATTTCCAATCGATAAGGAATTCCGTACCGTAAATTCCGCGGCGAGTGACAACCCGCGAGAGAGGGAAAGAGGTAAACACTGTTTGTTTAAGCCTATATATCCGCAATAATAAGAAGGAAAAAAAGCGGCTGCGGCCGCCGAGCTGTACATATATCCGTATGACGAGAAGTCGAGCGACTGCCTGTAAGCGAGCGAGATAAATTTTAATGCTCTACCCAGAGCCACTTGGCTCGTTCGCAAAAACGGCTTGCCGCGCTCCAGTTGCCCGTCGATTTCTTTAGCTTTTTCTGGCGCGCGCGTTCGGTTATATCTCGCTTTTGGAGCCTTTTATCCGAGGGAAATCGATCACAATAATCGGGTGAAAAGGCGAGCGTCGGTTTCTTTCGGGCTGCGCTCGGCCTCTCACGTCGATGATGTGATTAATGAGATAAGTGAACTGCTCGTTTCGTGCTCTTTTTTTTATCGGTTCACCGAGCGAGTCGATTGAGGCAGGCGGCTTTTTATTTTCAGGCGTAATGTGCGATTTCATAAAACGGGCCTCTCGGCTTTGTAAACGGCGGGATATTGATTTTACCTCTGCGATCGCAAGACAGTATAATATTTAATCGGTGATTTGCAAATGAAACTTTTAAGTTCATATTAGAAATTCGTTTTACTCGTCTCGCGGATGGAATAATGCAAGAGACAAAGATTATATTTTCCTTTACTGATCGGCCTGT
Source organism: Ormyrus pomaceus (assembly GCA_900474385.1). NCBI lineage: Eukaryota > Metazoa > Arthropoda > Insecta > Hymenoptera > Ormyridae > Ormyrus > Ormyrus pomaceus. Next base: position 99,382 of record UCOM01000215.1, read on the forward strand.
TTGTTAAACGGAATAAACGTCAGTATTAGATGCTCCTTTTATCGAGACTCGGATCCCCGCAAAGCTTCCGACGCGCCCAATCGTCCGGAATAATTTAACCCGAAATTTAGCCGCAGGACGTAAACCACACAGTCGCAGCGCGTATCGAAAAGCGGGCCGACGTCGGCTCTAAATCAGCGTGTCCCCGTAAATCGCCCACCGGGAAGGAAGCGTCCGTTGATTATTTGGCTACCTGGCAGGCCCCAGGCCGATGCAGCCTCGCGACTCGTAAATCAGCCTCGGCGCTCGATTCCGCGCTTCCTTACATCCCCCGGAGCGGAGTTTTTCGCTTTCCGCCGCGTATATAGTTACGCAAGTCCGTGCATTTCAGCGGCGCCGCACGTCCGACCCGAAAGCGGAGCAGCGCTGTTTGCTTTCGATTTCTATTCCGACTCGCGGCTTTTCGGCTCTTTCCGTGACGCGCTTCGCGAATGCAATCGGGCCGCGAACTTCTATTCTCGTACGGACGTTTAAACATCATTGTTTGAGTGCTTTGATCGGCGATGCATCTCCGACTTGACGTTACTGCGCCGTTCCGGCTCTCTTTCTCTCGTTCCTTCTATCGGAAAGTTCCTCGCGTTATTTTCGGGCTAATCGGCCGATTAGATAGTGCAACCGGTCGGAATGCACGCAGTAAGACTTTCAGTCAAGTGCACCGTTCTTTTTAGCTCCGCGGACTGACGATTCGGTGCGGCTTGCGCTTCATTTAACATGCGTGAGTGATAAGCCGGAGGAAGACAAAGAATGGTTATTTAAGCATACAATGTAATCAGACATGCAGATGGTACATTGTTTCGAAAAAAAAGAGTTTTAAAAATGCCGAGATCGATGGCCAATTCATTGTCTGTAATTTAATGGTCAGAGATTTCTTTCGAAACTCAATGAGGTGTACAACTCTTAGTTCGTTATGAGCATTTATGCGAGCGAAAATGCGAACAAATGTTAATAGTGCTGAATTTTGCTGATGAAGTTGCCGTTAAAAATAAGCTTCAAACAAGTTGATTGTAGTAGTCAATTTGTCTGACTTCAATTATCATGGTAAACACGGATTTTTACGTTTCTAAATACTGGGACGCGGAAACTTTTGCCTTACACGGCTTTTCCAAGCGGTTTGCATTAACAAAAGTATAAAAATCTTTTGTAAAAATGAGTAAAAATCCGTTAGCCTATTCCATTACTTTATCACGTTTTAATAAGGAGCGCAGTAAAACTTAAATGCCACAATTACAAAGTAGCTCCTAACGAAGCAAAAACTTCTTTATTAAAAGCTTAGAATATCGGCATGAATAATTCAGCAAACTGAATCAGCACAATATGTCAGCCGCGAGGCATAAATTATGAGCTTCCGAACAAAGAGATTAGATTCGCCTGGTCGCGCGGCCTGGGCGCATTCTGCTCGAAAATCTCCGAAGCCGAGAGCCGTCAAGAATCTCCCGACTATCGCGAAATACACGCGGCGATTATGCCATCTCAATAAATAGCCCAGCCTCACACAGGCACGCTCCTCGTAAATCAGCGCGCGCCTTTCTTCCGCGGCGATTTTTCCGACGCGACGAGGAGCAGCAGCGTCGTCGTCGTCTCGGCGTCTAGCTGGCTGCATTATTCCGTTCCGGCGTTTCGCTATTCAAGGATACTTGTCGCGCGCGCGCGCAAAGCTCTCTCGCCTATCGCCTATTTGCTCGCGTCGCGGCTCTCGCCGAGCTATAAATAGACCCGCGCGCGCGTTGATTTATGAATAAATGAAAGCCCGCGAGCTCGCTCGCTTCTTTTTTCTTTCCCAGCTTCGATGTATATATAATACTTTCGCGGCTAAAGAGCCGCGCACGTGCACGCATGGCTGCGGTGGATTTGCGCGTATTCGAGAGGTCGAGCCCGGAGAGATGGCTGCGCCGTCTTCTCGGAGCTTATCCGAGGCTGCGGCTCGTTAGCGACCGATTAAGGATTAATCTCGGTCTTTCGAGCCGTTCTTTCGCGGGCTTTTAAGCTTTTTCGAGCTCTGTCTTCGTCGGGCTGCGCTCGATTTCTATTTCTTTCACTCGATTGCCCTTGCGCCAAGTGGATTTTGCTTTTGTATTTTTTTAATTTAATATTGCGAGCTTTTTTTATACTTTTCTTTCGATACGTCAATATTTAATTATTATTTACATTGAATTAAATTAGTCATTCTTAAGCAAAATCACTTTATCAAATTACTAAACTTTTCAAAGCTAATACACATTTGCCATTGAGGCTATTTTTAGACGGCACGGTATTTATCTGATTAGATAAGCGTCTAGTAGATCGGAATTAAACCGACCGGATTATGTTTCGGAAGTGAAAATTAAAATTTGAGGTCAACGAATAGCGTTGGAAAAAAAATAATTCATCGCGGCACCGCTGTTTCAAAGCCATTTTTCAATTCAGCTTTTTCTATCGCTTCGGCTAATCATTTAATTGGAAAAATGCACAATAAAAAAGCCGAGTTATTAACGGAAACGCCGAACTCTAAAAATAGACCCGACAGTAAGCACTAATAAGCTTAAGGTCTATTTATAGCCGAGTTCTTTTAAACTTAGAAACGCGTCGATCCGACCGATAGAAATCCGTCTGCCAGCCGGGACCCTGAATTTTATCTCTCCTTGACTCCCGCGCGCCGCGTCTCGCCATTGCAAAAGATCGGCTTATGGGCTCCGCTTAACGGCGTCGTTAACGTCATCGGAAGTTAGGAGCTGCGAAAACGAGAGCAAAACTCGCCGGAGAAAGGCCGCCCCGCCTCCGCCCCCCTCGTTTTTCCGTCCTTTCTAAGCGTAACGTCCTTTCGATCGGCAATTGTGCCTCTAACGAGGCGGTAATCGCGAATTATTACTCCATTGTTCCGATACGCCGCGATTCATTGACCAACGGGGAAGCTGGCGGTTCGTTCGGGAAGGCTAGAAGCTGAAAGCCAGCTCGTCGTCCCGGGAAAACGCGTTTCTTCGATTTCGTCGAAAGCAGCTTCCACGTCGCTTGTACTGATAATTGCCCTCGTTGCTGGTAATAAAAGTTTCGACGCTGTTGCGTAAGCAGACAAATTTTTAATAACTGATTAGTTATGGTCTGCCGCGCGCGAAAAATTTCCATTGCCTGAGGGGGGGGGGGGGATTATTTTTTTCCCCTCGAGTGGCAGTGACAAATCAAAATGATAATTTCAATACGAAAATGTCGGCTTAACTTGTATCGGCTAGTTTTTGTTGGATCGTTAGTCACTTCGATCGGCGGATTTTTAGCATTCATAAGCCTATTGTTTGTACGGCTACTTAGAATTATCATTTGCAAAAACCTCGAGCCGCACAAAAGAAAATAAATGATTAATTGATGCGAGAAATCGCAGTCGTATAATTCATTAAAAATGACGATGTGGCGCGTCGAAAAAAGTTTCTTGAGCTGCAATAAAAAAAGCCTTTTTTCAACGAGAGCAAAAAGAAAAAGATGTCAATTAACTTGATTTGCGGCGAAAAAACCCGTCTGACTAAACACTTCCTCTTTCTACTAAAAACTCCCATCGAGCCAAGAAAGCACACCACCAGTTCAACATTCTCCAGGAAAGATTAGAGAACTCTAATTTTCGCCTTCATTATCATAAACACGAGTTTGAAAGCGTGGCAGCGATCGCCGCTTGCATTCGACCTCCTCTAATTAGTCTCCCCTTATCTCGCGCGAGAGGCCTCCAACGCTTTGCCGACTCTATTGAACTTGCAATCTCTCAATCTCGCTTCTCCTTTGTCTCGGATATTCCTCTCCGCTCCGATTTCGCGCGCGCATAATGAGCCCCGTGTACTTGGACGGTTTTTCTTTATCTATATAAGCTCCGCTCGTTGATTTCCCGTCGGTGTTTTTGCGGATTCTTCGCGCGCCGATCGGGGGGAGGTCTGTCTTCTTTTTGCCGGGGAAAGCTGACGCGCCGAGTGAGCTCTTTGTGCTTGCGCGCGAAAATGGGCTTTTCCGCGCTGACGCTCGAGCTTGCGTTCGATCATTTCTATATAGACAGAAGCGATACGAAGTTAAGGCGATGGAGTTAGGAAATGTGCTCAAGTATCGTTTATTATCTTCCATAAATCTGCGGATATTTTTCGCTTTTAAAATTCTCTCGTTGAGAGCATTATTTACGGCCTGCATAATGTCGTAAATTCAAAGTTAACACCCGTTAGAACCTCTAGCATTTTGTGTTTTAATAGATCATGTCTGAATTAACCGTGAATTATTTCGTTTTCTATAAGTTGAGTCCGCATTACTTAGCGCGTAATTATTCAGGAATAAGTCAACGTCGACGTCTTTATTTATTGTCCAGTAGCTTTGTTATTCCTGCGAGTTTCTTGTGAAACGAAAAATGTTTTGCGGTAAGCCGGTACATACCAAACGCGCGGCAGATTGCTTAAACACCTTTTCTTTCAACATGACAAATTTGTCTTCGTTCAATTATCCATCCACGTTCTCGGGATAATTTACAAATTAACTAAATAAATTCTTCAGACCCTGAAACGTGGAATTTTTCCGTTAAACACTTTCGCGTCAATCTATAAATAAAAAAAAAATTTATTATAAAAACGTCAAAATCACGCGGCATTGTAGCGTACGGCAAAGTTATTTTTGCTCTAAAATTCTGTTTGAAAGGCGTGCGCGCAATGCGTGCGCAATCTTTCTCCGCGGATATTTAATTGATATTTTTGGAACTTTTATATCGCGCGTACGAAAATAAACGCGGCATACATTTTTGGTGGAGCGTACAAAAGTAGTTCCTTTGAGACGCTTTCGATCGGAGTCGAAGCGTTCGGCCATACTTAACTTGCAAATTTCAGGCGATTTAAATTGTTAAACTTACGTAGGAAAAACGTGTGTGTTATTTTATTTGTATACAGGTTAGGCGAAGCTGATAATAAAATTTTATTACGATTTAATTAGCCGGTTCTTAAAATACATAGACTCAATAACTTTAACACATTTTTCATTCTGTCATTTTTGCACGCTAAATTTTACGATTCCTCTCGAATTTATTTAAAATTAATAGCTACTTTTGCGTTTTTCTAGCTGAAATAAAAATTAATTTATATCAAGGATACTTTTTAAACTAAAAATAGAAACTTTATGATTCCATAGAAAGATAAGAGTAAAGCAAGTCTACTGTTGATACATTTAAATTAGACTCGTATTTAGAACTGCTATTGACCTTATTTTTAGACATCTTGTACACAACGACACTTATTACAACATTACCCGCTCATATTCGACTGATAAAGCCGTTTACAGGAAAGACAAATATTTCGTTCCTACATTCATCTTATCGATTAAAATTTCAAATGAGCCTTTGTGCTTTGTGCGAAGCCACAAGTTGCCAATGTATATATTCACTCGTGCGCGCTCGTGACGTTTTTTGTTATTTCCAAACTTTTCGATTATTTGCTTAAAGCTTAAACTTTCGTCCAAGTTGAGGCTATAAATATCCCTTGAACTTTGCAATTCACATCTTCGCCTCGTACTCTCTCAATTACTCCCAGTCTCCCCTCCCCAATCATTCGAAAACTCGCAAGAGCCGATCCGTCAGTCGACCGACATGCGCGCGGAGCCAACGGATACGCGTCGAAGAGCCTAGAACGCCGCGCGCTCGCGGGAGTTATAACCGCGGGCCGCATATGTGCATAATGACATTATCCGCGCGCCGACACGAGCTCGCGGGCTGCCCGAGCAGCCGTAAAGCTGCGCCCGACAATGCAAACACTCGAATTTACGATCCGCAAATTGATTTTCAAGGAGGGAGGAGGTAAGGTGCGCGAGTGTCCGAGGGAGCCGCACAATCGGCGCATAAACAACGAGAGAGAGAGAGAGAGAGAGGACAATTCGCGAGTCGCGCGCGCTTTCAAAAATCGCGGCGCGGAGCTTCGGCTATTTCGAAAATGCGCTCGCGCGCCGTTCCGTTTATTTCGATCTAACAAATAGCCCTTTGTTCGGGAGCGTTATTTGATCTCTCGCCGATTTCCAGCGAACACTCGAATATTCGTCGGGGCTCGGAAATCGGGGACGTGCGGATTTAGCGAGCTCGAGTAAAAAGCCTTTGCAAAACAAGGAGGCTATTTTAAACAATAATATTCTGTATCTGTTATCTCAATCTAATTTGCTGTATAAGCATTGTTTTTAAAAGACATCGGCAGATAAGGAACTTTTCAGGGAATTTAAAATCACTGCTCTCAGCGAATCTAGATTGATGATGCATCGTAATTTGCGGCGGTCATAAATTTTAAAATTAGATTAACATCGCTCTAATAATGGTACTCAAAATAGTTTTTCCCGATTAAGATTCCGACGTAGTCGAGTGCTTTATTCAACTTGTCGGCTGATGTAGATATGATATAAATCACTTGAAAATTGAAGCTCTCATTGATTGGCTCGGCTATAAATCAGCCGATTCACACACGTAACAACTATATCAACTCGATGCGCCCCACGTCTCGTTTCGAGCGGAACCTTTACCCCGCGATTAAAAAAAAAAAAAACTCTGCTCTGCCTATACACGTTAGAAGCAAGAAAACCGATTTTCCATTTCGATCCGAACGTACAAGAGCGACGACGGCTTCGGCGAGAAAAAAAAACCGTTGAATTTTCTACCTTGCGAAACTTTGATTCTCGCCTCGAAAGCCTTCTCGAAATTCCCCTCTCCGCTCGTAAAGGGCGTATAGAATATAAGGCGGCATGGGCTTCGCCTGTGTGCGTGCGCTCTCGGCGAACGTTATTCTCGGCCGCAGTCGTCTATATTTAGACACGAGACCACCTTGAGAGAGAGAAAGAGAGAGAGAGAGCGCATAACCGCCTCGGTCGAGCGCACGCCGGACACCACCGGAGGGGGCG